>VMBQ01001641.1:170350-183480 GCA_007657795.1 Dreissena rostriformis | reverse complement strand
AAACAGTCTGAATCAAGATCAGATTCCACATTCTGATATGTTTTTTTAACACAGTTAAGAAAATGTTAATTTAAGAAATAAAGCTGACAGCATTTTTTAGGTGCAGACATTTTCCCAGCATACAAAGGGTTAGGATAAATGTTCTTTGTTATTTAAACAAAATACAGGATTTTTTGTGTAATTTAGATACATTGAAAGTACATATTTCTTCCAAACAGATGCTTAGGAATAATAATTAAAGTAAAGAAAAAATTCTTACCATAAGTATTTTTACTCCACATGACTCGTACTTTCAAAGGTTCAGCAAGTTACAAATATAATCGAGTCACAAATGTAGTTGTAGTCGAATATATATCGTTTGTTTGGCACTTTTCACATAATGTAAGACACAAATATGTTGTTGTTTGCACACATAAACATATCAAATCTTCTTGTCAAACAGATATTTGATACTTCTGATTAAAAACCCGATAGGTTCTTTCACATATAAATTATTGGTACTTGTCTCTGTGACTTAACATTTAATATTTTTGGTATTCATTTTACTTTAACATATGTCCATTATCATACAACTGTTTTATTTGATGAGGAATGTTTTTTTACATTCTTAATACTTTTATTTTAGTTAGGTTACTGTCAGAAGTACTGATCATTTTTCTTTTACCAGTTGTTTGTTGAAACATAAATGATTGTGCTGCCTGCTTAAGTNAAACAAATTTTACGATGATTCAAGGGCCGTAACTCTGGAGTGTCTGGGTCAATTTGGCCGACAATCGAACTTGACCTAGATGCTATTGCCTTACACATTCTGATGACAATTGCTTGACTTATTGAGCGGAAACTAAACCGGATGGACGGACTAACTAACTAACGGACGGTGCGATTTTAATATGCCGCCAGAACCAAAGGTTCGGGTGCGTAAGAACAAACATAGCCAACATACATCAGCAATCGTGTAGGTTTTATCACATGGGGCCATCTCTGTATTTCTAAATAATTATAATGTGACAGCATCTGTGTTTGAACCATAAATATGTTTATTTGCAGTATCGAGCAAATGATAGGAAATTAGCATTTGCTTATGATGAGCAAATGTTCCTATACTCAGGTTTTTTTTTATCTGAACCGTCAAATTATACAAGTCTTGTCAAAAACAACACCGAGTCCGTAATAACTTCAAACATCACCTTCTCATAGTATTATCAGTACTTTAATTTGGCATTGATGTGTGTGTGTACACTTTTATAATCAATGATCATTTACCATAAAGGCGGCATCAGCCTTAATTCCATCGACTGCCTTTCGCTAATGGTATATTAATAGATCAGTGCAACACTCAGTTAAATGCTGTTTACTTTTCAATCACTTAGTTTAGTATTACAGTGACACAGTGATCTGTTTGGACCATAAGAGTATTTTGAGGAATTATTGGTTAGCTATATTAACACATCATTGTGCTTGATACACGGTTTACAAATGCAATTGGCGAAATAACCATTCTGAGTTTTACAATCATGAAAAAGAACAGTGTCATACATTTATTTCTACACTATAAGTTTGGAAAACTGTCATGTCTTAATATAATGTGTACAGCTTGAATGAAAATCTGGACTCCGGATCGAGAAATCTCAAAATCTGTATCTAAATGTTCCAACTCCTGCTGACACTGTTGAGAAACAATATATGTTGATTGCTGAAATATCGGCCTGGACTCATTTAATAGCTGGTTAGCATTTACGGTATCTGCTTCGTCTGCTGTTTGAGAAGGACGGTCTGTATTTACGTTTATTGCTCCTGCTAAAAACAAACGTTTAGGAGTAGAACGAACAGTTCGCAATCTGTGGTTTGCCCACGCCTCATTCCACGTGTCAAGTTTATGGTTTATGTTCGAAAGGAAAACAAAATGCAGTGCGTATATGTGGCGCTCATCCAGAGGATCTAGAATACTTTCCTTTTCCATATAAAAGAAAAGGTCATGGAAGTAAGACAGAACACCTTCGTACACATCCCTCCACATTCCCTCAACACGCTGGTTATGAACGCTTTTGCCTGTTATCATTCCATAACCGTTATCCAGCATATATCTGGCAATATCAAGATTTTCCATTCCTTGATCTGTTCGAACATTCTTTGGAATCCCATATTTTGCAACAGCTTCCTTGAAGCAGCCGTATACTGTTTTGTACTTGTTGTTATCGATACATTTAAGAAAAACAACAAAACGACTGAAGCCATCAACACCACCAGAAATAATGAATCTCCATCGAATTAGCTTGTGATTACTATCAATGTGCCATACATAATTTGGGGCCTCCACGTTGTAGATTCTTCTGTGCAAACGTCTGTGGCGTCTCTCTTGAATCCCTTCTTTATCGACAATGTGCAGTCGTTCTCTTAATTGGGACCTCTTAACCTGTACGGAGTGCAAACTAGTCTTGTTAGTAAGAGACATTTTAACATTTTCTTTTCCACCTATCATTTACAATGGGTAGCATTCTAATCACCAAGGCAATACAGTATAAATAATCTGTCTTATGATTGTAAAATAAATCAATACAATAGGAGAGCCGACTCTATCTTGAAATTGTCTTTTGCAAAAAAGATGTTAAATTGTCTCTTTATAAGGGACATGGTTCAGTAGTCTGTTTCCAGGGAAGGCAACTCACTATTTTGGATCTTAGTCGATCAAGCAGTATGAACTTTACGAATTTGAAATATGATACTGCTGACCTCATCAACACATTCACCAAAGTCAATCACGCATGTCGGCATTTCCAATGACAATTATGACTGGTTCAATTTGAAATTGTCATGATCGCAACTGGATCTTTTAGGACTGTATTTTTTCCTTTATCGCCTGCTTTATATATTAATAGTGGAATAACACTATATATCTAATTATAATATATGGTGACATATTGTTTGCTTCGTTTGCTTATGCATATTCTGAAATGACTGAACTATATGCAGAAATATCCAAGAATCCATAATCGAAAATATTTTTTGCACAGGATATATATGCATTTTTTTTCAGCTAGATAATACCGACAAGCAATCATCTAAATACTATGTGCATTGACTACGGTCTTTGCAAATTTTTCCAAGCAAAACTGAATGATAATGGATCAGGAATAGCAACACACGGATATTAATATTGAAAGGGGATTTGGGGTTACGCCTTTGTGGAGATTCTATCGGTTATATCACGGCGACAAGTACCCCTATCAATGGCCCTTGTATTTCATTACCAGTAATGCAAAATATTATTTCCAAGCCACTGACTGCTTTTTCCACGTGAATACAGAAGTTTAGTGGTGTTAGACGAATAAATCCCGTCATTAAACGTCAGAGAGAATGTTGGCCGGCAAAGTCGAATTTCGAACATCCAACCCATGTATTTAGACTCAGACACTACCGACTGATCCTGAGGCCTCCGTGCATTAGTTATTAAAGTACTTGATTTGAAATCACAAGGCAATGCCTGCTTGCGACCATTTCGGATTTTCGTGAGAAGAATTCTTCCGGCTGACTTGCGGAAGTTCGATATTTCTATCCAGATTATAAATCTAGTCACTAATGAGCCGGGTAGCTCAATATAACTGAAATAATGGAGACACGATGTAAAACCCTATGCAAAGAAACTCAAAAGTGACTAAGCTATTGATGCGTGTCTAGAATAAGTATATACCACGGGCTGCATTGGGTAGGTTTCATATGGGAAAGCAGTCAGTAGCTTGAAAACAATTGTGTGAAGTGGGCCTACTATGGTGAGAGTACGTGAATGTAGGAATAGAAAGAGTGATCGACGTATTATTACTAGAATGCTTTTGTATATGACCTGATCAAACACAATTCCAAACAAATGCACTTTACTCAGATGTCACTATATCCGATTATCTCATGGAATGGCCCATATTTACTAGACATAGCTTTTTAGTAGAAAGAAGGCCCGTAGGAAGGACAATGTAATTGAAGGGGCACAGTCTTTCTAGGGGGTGGGTCCCTCAAGAAAATGTCTATTCCTAGATGGCTCTGGTGTGCTCTGACAATGTTTCACGCGTTCCAAAAAGGTAAAATAGAAACATAAATCTATGAACATATCAACTCAAATTAACATCAATTCTAAAATCTATGATAGTACATTTTTGGGCTAGGTGCACTCACTATTCCTACGGGCCTGGAAAGTATGGGCAGAGCTTTGGGTACTTGATGGGTATCCGTAATTCAGTTACATTATAGCTGCACACGTATATAATTTCCTCGGAATCAATATAAGACTTCCTGGTCATAGACTGCTTTCCAACATGCACAGAGGGGCATAGAGGTAACATAAGTATAGTAAGTATATTTGGAAATAACGTAAATGAAAGTAAGAGAAATGTACGAGTACCTTTATTCCTCTCACACGAAGTATCTGTCCTATCATTTTCTCTCCGCAGCGAGGATACTCGGTAATAAGCTCTCTGACATGTTTGTCTAGCGTTTGGTTGTCAATATCAGTAAAACTGTGCACATATATGTTGAACTGACTCATTCGGCGAAACACTGTTCTCTCTGATACATCCAACATTTTAGCCATATCTTTCACAGTAAAGCCCGATTCCAACAATGTATGAATCATATCCTTTGTTATTTCGAACTTAAACACCTTGTTCTTTTTTCCAAATGGGATACATTCAACACGTAATCTCATCATATCTGCATTGCTATTAATTCCAAGAGTAACAAAGTCTTTCCTTGTCAGTTTACAAATAATGTCAGGGGTTATTTTTTCGCTCCTGAATTTCAAAAAATGTGCATCCAAGTTAACGCTTCTTAAAACACGTTCCATTGCCTCCATCTTTAATATTTTGGTTGAAGGTTATGTACAAATACAGGTAAATAATGTGTATGTACAGAACACATTACAGTATTTGCAGAACAGTTGGTTGTGTTCGCAGAACGTGTAGTCATTTCGAGATAACGGTAAGGATTGTACACAATGAACTGCGATAAGGATACGTTACAAAGTTGCACACATAGAACAACATAGTCTATATAGAACAACGGTAAAATGCACAAAACGACCAGTCTAATATACAGAACAATTTTTCACTTACTCGAAAAACACTTGTTCATAGCGAAATGCCATAAGCACATAATAAACATTTGTAAACACAGAACAACTTTAAGATTTACAAAGCGAATTGCCGAATTTACAGAACGAATTTTACTTTTCAACGAACAAACTGCTTTTCATAGAGAGAGGTTTTGATAACGTACTAAACACTACAGTGTAACTACATAACGGAGTGTGTATTGCACAGAACAAAGTGCGCTTTGTAGAGAACAACAATAAAATCGGATAAAACCAATTGAAATATGTACATAACGATTTGTATATTGCACAGCAAAACTCGTCATACACACATAACGCATTATCTAAAGCACATAACGATGTGTAATTTGCACACAACAAAAAGTTGTTTGTACAGAGCAAAGTTAATTCTGAACATAATACAATGATAATTGCACCAAACAAAATGCGAACTTTACAAGACGGAATTTTGTTTGTACAGAACGATAGATGAACTATATATAACACAATGCAGATTTCACTCTACAACTTGTTGCTTGTACCTAACGATATTCGAATCCCACGTAACGACCATAGACATGCAGACAACGAAAATAAAAGTATATAGGCGAGACAGCTGAGGCGTTCCATAGTGTCTCCTTAATGTCTCAATTGTGTGTTGTTGTTTTTTTCTAATTTTAATGCATTAGTTAAAATTTATTCTGAAAATAGCTCCGAGTTTGATCTGGAATATATCTGTTAGCCAAATACTTAACCAGTCCCTATTACCAGGACACCTACTGTATATGACACTTGATTTTACCTAAAGTATTGGGGGTTATTTTCCATGATATTGGTTCAATCTAGCTCAAACTTGCCCTGATATTTATTTCAGTAAAATTCATTATAGGACAAAACAGATGATAACAGATAATTTTAAACTTTGCCTATCTTCGGCAAATAATGGTCTATGGGGGAATTATTTTTCATGGATCGATCTACATGAAAAATTTTCCCCATAAGCAATTAAGAATATTCAAGCAAGTTTGAGCTATATACTTGCTTGTATATAATTATCATTGAAAAATAATCCCATTCTCAATGAAATAAACAGACTGGCAAAATCACTGATTAGCAAACGAATTTGAATAAATACTAATTAAGAAGCAATTGTAAAATATATTATCATCTTGTAAGTTAAGCATTGCACAGTAACAAAATTTGCCAAGTATCTCTCTTCACATGCAACTGACCACAACACATTTTGCAGTTAAGAAACCGGTGTGTAAAGCATTCAGCACAAAACTGTAGCAATACAGTAACAACGCCTCATTTTCATATTATCTGATAACACTCTTTAGTTCTGAGTCTTAGAACTGATAAGCCACTGACCACTGTCAAGCTGTCAAAGATAATTGGTTTATGGGAGGACCTGACCACAAAATGGCTATTAACACATAGGTGAAAATTAACTACATCACGTGGGAAATTACTACGCTTTCTGGGGTGCATCTGAGGCTCCGGCAAAGTCCATAAACTGTAAAAGTATATATTGAATATTACAAAAATACATTTAGAACATGAAATTAACAGTTTTGTTTGAGAAATTCACTAAAATAATGTCAATTTTAAGTTTGATGTCTTTCTTCCAAATTCACATATTAGATTGTCTATGTTATTTTGGTTGTATTGTGCATTCATAAAAAAGTAAAAGTCACAAAGAAATCATGTATAATTCATTATTTAAGGAGCAATACATTGGTAAGTTTTTATTGTAAAAAAAAAACACAACAAATTACAAATTACAAATGCATGTACATGTACCTCATACATGTGTAGTTATTAGAGTGATAGACTGAAAGAACTATCAACTCTTTTTGATGATGAGAAACCAATCTTTACTGATGTACAGGATTTTTGGAGTAATGAATTCAAATGTTGATTTTATCTTTTTTAATTGGTTAATCAAGATAGGAAGTACATGGGATCAACTTTATCTCCAATCATTATGTTTTATAGGCACATTATACTGCAAAATACAGTTGAGTATTGTACATCACCACAAATCCACTTATAAGTGGTTGATAAAAACATGTCTTGTTGAGGGGAATGTAACTGGGTGCAACACACTTCTGAGCAAATAAAGGTTAAAGACCAGACAGTTTGTAAATATCATAAGTAAAATATAATATGCACTTCATTATTATTTGTAAAAAGAAAATTGCAGCACAGTGTCTTTGAGTATTTGTGTGTATATTTGTTATAATTGATGATACAAGATGATGAATGAGATTCGTATGGTACCGGTTTGTACCAAGGGGTGTCACATGAAATGGCATTGTACAAAACGTTCAGACGTTCCTTACACAAGTGAGCCTCGCTCTGGGATTAATGAATGTGCGTAAAGTGAAATTCCAGATAAGCCTGTGCAGACTGTATAGGGTCATCAGGGACGGCATTTCATTTTAATGATGTCTCTTTTGAATGAAAATCCAGTCTAGGACGAAACAGTTGTCCCTGATAAGCCTGTGCATACCACAGGCTAATCAAGGACAATACTTTACGCACATGCATTAAGCCCTGTTTTTTTTTGCAGAATGGGGTTCAAATGCACTTTTACCATGCAAGCTTCATGTCAGCATTGAGCTTTGCTAGCTCAGTCAGTAGAGAGCTACATTTGTAATCCAGAGTTAATGTTCAAATCCCAGCCTTGTCAAATGACTTTTGTTGTTAAACCCAGACAAAGCTTAGACCATGGTGACCATGATATATCATTGATTTTGATGGCTGTTCATGTTTCATCATGGTCAACCATATTAGATACCCATCAACAATTTGGTTGACTATAGTAGATATAAGCAAATTGCCAGATTGCTTTTCCGGTACTGCTAACATTTTACAGAAAAGATACAGATTCAGTATCTCTAAGCTTGATAATAATTTCTGGTTATTCATTTCCTACACTCTTATATTAGAGCAACGTCAGCTATTATCGACCGTCGGTTGTTATCGTCATTTCCTGATTTTGGCCTTTAATTCCATGAAATATGGGAAATTACGTCATAAATGATGTTATACATGACGTCACTTTACTACTACAACGATTTGAACGAGGTCAACAGTATACACGTAAACAAAACAATTAAGTAAAATTTTACTTTACTAAAATTTCATGACGTTAACACAAACGATAAGGAGGATGGCGTTTCTGTACCAATGTCATATGTTCTTGGCTGCACTCGATTGAAAACATTTCTACTTAAATACAAGTTTAATACATGGAACAATGTTTGCATAGCAAAATCTAGTGTGATTTGCCCTTGAAACTGCAGATATCAGATGTGTCGATAAATGCCGACGCAAATCTATGCGATGGGCAATTATAGACAGGTTTTTATGTTAATAAATGAAACAAATAACTAATGGTCTAAACACTATTTGAAACGTGTTGATATATTGCATTCACCTTTAGATATTGCACCTATCGATATTGCGATATGCGATTCATAAAAGAAAAGCATTTTTACGTCTTTGCAATAGTTCGTAACATTTGACCTTCACTCGACCGAGTTAAATTCACGAGTCGGCCGTGGAGACTCATTTTCTTCACGCATTTAATTTAATTTTCTGTATAATCCGACATTCAACACTATATCCAGTTTGGTCCATATTGTGTGCCTTCTTTGTACATCACATTCACGCTTGTGTCATGCGACAAACAATAACCCCTTTAGCCCAACATGAAAGACATGATGCCAGCTGTCAATCACGTTCTTGGAAATCATATCAGCCAATCAGCGCGCAGGCAGCCTTATACATGCGTCCCCACATGAAGGTGTATACAATTACTATCTAAATGTCACAGATCAATACTCACCTATCTCAAAGACCGTAACGCTGTAGATACAGCGTTAACAACTTGCTTTTTAATGTTGAGAAAACGTTTCCACAATTTTAGAAAATGCAACACCGATTTTTTAACTGCACTACAACGTTTTTATTCATCAATAAAATTGTAAAACCCATGCTTTCCTTGAGGAAGAATCTATCTATGCAATTATTTAGATTGCTCACAATAAAATGGAATTACATAATGACAAGTTAGAAGAGTTTTTGAAATGTTTATTTGAAACAGTGAACGATGTCGATAATAGCCGAATCCTGTCGATAACTCCCTCCGCACAGTCAACTTATGATGACGTCATTTTCTTACTTACACAAATTGGCGCCGATAGAATATACCAACAGATGGCAAGAGGGTCCGTAAAATATACCATATATGACTTCCGTTTCTTTTTGCAGCGGCTATCATCGACATGGGTACGTCTTATGTCTTAAACGGTCGATAATAGCCGACGTTGCTCTATCTGTTTTTATCTGCAATCTATTTTTTGAAAAGCACCCGTGGTTATTTTTAAAACCTTTGTTCAAGAATATCTTCACATCAAAACTACTTAGGGTTATTTTTAAAACATCAATTCAAAAATATCCACAACTGAACTAAGAAATATATCAAACACAGGTGTGCTGATAAGTTGTATAGTGTTCATTTTCATTGAACATTTTCAATGATGAAGATATAAATATCTTTATAAGTATTACACTTATTTATAGGTAAGATGCTATCAATCTTTTCTGACATTTTTTAATTATACTTAATTATTGATGTTTCTTAGTAAAAGCAAAATTGGAATTGCATTTAAAAGGTCTTGTTGGCATGTGCAATTTTCTTTTGTATGAGATGCTTAAATCCCAAAATTATTATTAAGGATACATGTATTTTACATCAACAAAACAACAAAAGCACATACATTACAATTTTAGTGAAACATTAACAAAGTTAAACTATTTGATGTGTTCAGTACTAAATCTTTAATTAAATAATCATTGAAATTGTGCATGAGTAATATTATATTTAATTAGTTCTTAAACTCAAGATTAATTGATGTACTTACACATCATGTAATATACACATACTTTTGCAATTCTACTGAATTTGTATATTTTTTCTGGAAAGTATTGACTTAAAATATGTTTTTTTCAATTATTTTATCATAAATGTGCTCTTTTTACTTTCTTGCTCAAAAACTATTTTAACAACAGGAGAAATGTAAAGGACAGCCACTCTAATTATAATTTTAAGGATGCAAATAAATTAAATGGAGACCTAAAATAAGTATGTGGTATTTTAGTAATTTCCGGTCATAAATTTTGCAGTAATTTCCTTGTAACTTAATTCTTAACACTTTGCTATGCATATTTAAGGAGACAGATTTTTGACGGTTTATGATGTTTCTAATTAATTTTTTCTCTAAAAGCACATACAAAAAAAGTCTATTTTTATTTGCTGAGCTTTCAATTCTGTGATAAATAGCCCAGCTATCTGTTAAAGTACCAGTTTAATAGTACCGAAAATAAATATCACGTGAGCTAGGTTGCAGTTAACACCTATGCATACTCTTGATTGTCATTGACGTCATCAGTATAGCTATCAAAGAGGGTATATTAACTTTGGAGTACCCTATTAATTGCATTATAGCTAAGTCACTAGCAAAGTGAGCAGAATTGGTTTTATGTTCATTGTGGGAAACATATTTTGGATTGGAGGGGACCAAGCACATTTTAAGTAAGTATTTAGAATAAATATTAAAGCATTTATTTTATTGTTATAATGAGGAGCTGCGTCTTATGAAGCTAATTTTGAAAAACAAACATTACTGAAAACATGGTTGGGTTAAGCATAATTGATTTCACTTTGAAATATAAAATTATTAAATTAAAGTTTGATTTTTTTTTTTCAAAGTTGATAATTATATTTTATTCATTATTCAGATTGAAATCCATTATTGCTTGACAATGTGTTTTATGATGTATGATTTTTTTTTAACATTTTTTTTTTACTAAATTTTAAGTATATTAACAATATTATACTATGAAATTTAAGAAACTCTCAAAAGATTATATAATTAATTAACTGATAATTTATTTATATTTGGGACATCACATTATTTTACATTATGACATTAAAACGAGAGTAACTTAGACTTTATTGCACAATGTGTCTGCCTACAAACTGTACTTGTTTTAAGTATAAAATGACTGACGGCATAACAGTTATAATAATGAACACTACTATCGTTATAGATCGTCGTCTTGTCTTGTAGAAAAAGCAGGGTTTATTACTGATATAATGGTTACAGGTTTTTTATTTTGTCTGTTACCCAAGATCTCCCAAAAGCCAATTTGTTCAAAGTACAGGTGGAAACATATTTACTAAGAATGTTACCGAAAATGTTCTGTATAAACCGTCAAATTTTCTAGATTCTATTCTTGCTTGTGCAAATGATATGTCGTACATTTTAGAATGATTCATGCACAATTTTGTGGGTTAACTTGCCAGCAAACCAACTTTAAAATGAGCTTTGCTCTGATAAAATGGGGCTTAATGCATGTGCAAATAGTGTCATTGCAGAATATTCTGTGCAGTCCCCACAGGCTAATTTTGAAAGACACTTTCCGCCCAAGCACTTTTCGCTAAGAAGAGACTTCCTTTAAACGAAAAATACCATAAAAGCAAAAAGCTGTGTCTTTCCTCATCAGCCTGTGTGGACTGCACAGGCTAATTTGGACTCTGAAACTCAAAAATATCTAGGTCACATTTATTATCGCATAAAATGTTGTATTGGAAGATTTAAAAAAATCTAAGGCTCAGGGATGAGATATAGAATTGTTTTAGATTGTTTTATGTGATTGATAGTAATTACAATAATAAAACAAATATCTTAAAATTATGACCATTTTTTTTTTTTTTAAATTGTTAACTGACTACAAAATGTATACAGACATCAAAATCATATGGACCATATTTAACCAGGTTTTCCGAAGGAAAAAACTGGTTATTAGATTGGCGAATGCGGGCGGGCTGGCGGGCTGCCTGGCGGGCGGGCGGAACAAGCTTGTCCGCTCTCTAATTCAAATAGTTTTCATCTGATCTTTACGAAACTTGGTCAGAAGTTGTATCTAGACAATATCTAGGTCAAGTTCGAATATGGGTCATGCCGGGTTAAAAACTAGGTCACAGGGACACTTAGTGCGTTTTAAACATTGAGCAAGTTGTCCAATCTCTAATTCATTTTTTTTTCACCCGATCTTTACGAAACTTGGTCAGAAGTTGTATCTAGACAATATCTGTGTCAAGTTCGAATATGGATCATGCCAGGTTAAAAACTAGGTCACGGGGTCACTTAGTGCATTTTAAACATTGAGCATGTTGTCCGCTCTCTTATTATCCCCCGCCAGAGGCAGAGGGATATTGTTTTGGCGTTGTCCGTCCGTCCGTCCGGCTGTCCGGCACTTTTGTGTCCGGAGCCATATCTTGGAAGTGCTTTGGCGGATTTCATTGAAACTTGGTATGAGTTTATATAAGGATAAGACAATGATGCACGCCAAATGGCATTGTACACCATCTGTTTATAACGGAGTTATGGCCATTTGTATCTTGAAAAAATGCTTTTTACTATAGGCACTTTTGTGTCCGGAGCCATATCTTGAAAGTGCTTTGGCGGATTTCATTGAAACTTGGTATGAGTATATATATGGATAAGACGATGATGAACGCCAAATAGCATTGTACACCATCTGTTAATAATGGAGTTATGGCCCTTTGTATCTTGAAAAAATGTTTTTTACTATAGGCACTTTTGTGTCCGGAGCCATATCTTGGAAGTGCTTTGGTGGATTTCATTGAAACTTGGTATGAGTATATATATATATATATGGATAAAACGATGATGCAGGCCAAATGGCATTGTACTGCATCTGTTAATAACGGAGTTATGGCCCTTTGTATCTTGAAAAAATGCTTTTTTCTATAGGCACTTTTGTGTCCGGAGCCATATCTTGGAAGTGCTTTGGCGGATTTCATTGAAACTTGGTATGAGTATATATATGGATAAGACGATGATGCACGCCAAATGGCATTGTACACCATCTGTTAATAACGGAGTAATGGCCCTTTGTATAGTTGTATGTTTATCCGTCCGATTTGCACCCATCCTTAAACAAAATATATGTT
>VMBQ01001641.1:117826-162046 GCA_007657795.1 Dreissena rostriformis | reverse complement strand
ATTTCCATTTTCACGAAAATCAGACGAATTATTGTAAGGTACCCCACCCTTACGCACGGGTAATTACATTTCTGTTCATTTTCTTCTGTGCCCGTGTCAGGATGGCACTTTTAATAACGCAAAGAACACAGTCGCAAGGTTTCATAATCGAGGTTTAATCAATATTGGAAGTTATTCCAAACGCACCAGTTCTCGTATAAATAAAACATCATTTAACAGTATTATAAATTTAATAGCGCCGATTAACTTTCATCCTAAAGCTCTCTGGAGTTCCTAAATAAACGTTCATTGTTTAGGATTAAATAACTCTTACCATCTTGGGAATGGTGGATGACGCCATACAAAGTTGTAGGTTTAATAATAATTATGAATAAAGTGATCAATTGAGCTTATGAGAGCTGTCTATAAACGATCTGACCAGATCATAACAGATACCAAATGTTTGTTTATCGGCTCTATTTATACCTGTCGCTAAGCACTTAGGATTTAGGATTCTTCGCACCAACCAATGAAAATGACTTAGGAATATATCAACCAATGAAATGCATTTAGGAATCCCAAATCCTAAAAACAGTTCTTTAGCGGCAAATATTCAACAATAACATCATATTTTCACTAACAATATCATTTAAAGAGCATATAAAGATAAGTAAAAGATACTGCATCTAACAATAAACAAATAGGCTTCTCTCTGACCTTAACAAAATTGCATTTATGACAGAGAAGAAATAGTACGGTAACAATATATCCGAATAATACCACAGCCAAAAAGTGCTTTTTAGGAATGGCGAAGTTTACATAAATAACAACACATATGAACATTAAACAACAATGAATAGTGTCTTAGAGTAACACGTAATTGTATAGTTATAATTATACAATGATGAATCATGTTGATGCGAATATAAGTGATAAAATCAGTGCAAGATGACGGTTTGACTAGCATCCATGCAGTTCGGACATTGGCAGTTAGTTTTAGATTTCAAGTTCTGTTGTTAATTATTATCAAAAACATATGCAAATGATTACTATCAGTTCATATAACAATAAAACACTTCAACCATAATCTTGTATATGGAAGAGTGTAATGAATCTTACTTTGAACAATAACAGTTTGATTACATTAATGAAATTACAGATAATAAACAAGGTACTTAATTCTCCAGGTCCTTACATTATTAATATCAAATACACTTCATCAATCATATTAGGCCACCGTCCAGTTTTCGAGAATTGTTCCAAAATACACCCAAGTATTGGTTTTACCCCGTAACCTGACTAAACGGAGCCTAAAGATTTCGTTGCAATCGAGCCAAGGGGACAGCTAGGTTTAAACTAGTAGACACGTAGTATTTATTAAACAAATAATTGTAAGAATCTGCTTGATGTTGAAACTATTGCATATTTGCAAAAGAGCGATTAGATGATACGTCCTACATTTTAATCCTGCTCAAAACAAATGTGTTAATACTATTCAGTGATTAGTTAACAGCTTAACTCGCAAAACATCTAAATTGGTATATCTTGAATGCGCGATCTCTTGTGCGGACTTCTGTAAAACTGTATATAGAACAGGAATATTAATACTATTTAAATAAAATAAATATGTAAAAATTACAATTTACAACGCTTTGAACGATTTTTAGATACACAATGTATATTCGATTTTATTCTAAAACTTGAATATTCGCTTATCGATCGTCCAATATGGCTCGCTCTGCAGTTAAAACATATTCATTTAAAACAAACATAATTTGCATATAAACAGTTTCAAACCTTTTATCTAAATATTGACTTTTTAGAAGTATTTTTGAAAATATACTTTTTACTTTGTGAAACAAAATAACGATCGTGTACAATTAATCTTAAGAAGATAAATAATTTAAGTTAATATAATGCACCGCGATTGAAATTAACTAAGCAGGTGTTAAAATGTTTTAGGGCGTGACAAATTTAGCTGGAAGTTTTTTACCTCTTTCAACAAGCATACACACTTCAAGTTAAACACATAACAACCCGTGTGAAAGCAAGGGTTGCGACAGAAAACAACTCTCCGGAATTTCCGCTAAAGCTAGTTCTAGATAATGAAGCTCAGTTGTTTTATTGACAATTTAACGTAATGTTCGTTTACTCGTATAGCACTGCTGAAAATAAAAAAAAAAATATGGTTTAACATGTTTATTCGATATTTCATTGTAAATGTAAGCCATATATTTGGACGAGTACACACTTAGGTAAGTCATTTTTGACGAACCGTTGGACCGGTCTTTTCAAAACTCCTCGCAATGCAATTTAAGACGTATGATGAGTGATATTATTTCGTAAACAATTGACAAAATAAATCAGGTTGGGCTGGAATATCTGGATTTTAGGGGTCACTATTGTTAATTTGTTGCATGATATCAGTTAAATATCAAAATAGTTTATTATATAAAGCATTGACGGACTCAAAATACTCTTGATTGTTTTGGGTATATAGTTTGAAAATTCAAACGTAATAAAATCAGATGTAAAGACCAGTCATTCCTTTATAAAATCGTTTTTTTTTAATCATCATAACAATAAGCATGCGGTAATATTATCTTGGTTAAAGACATTAAGAATAATGGATAAAGAAAACTACATGTAAGTGATTAGAATCGAATGTTCATTCTTAAATGTATTGACCTTAAAGTTCTCAATAATGTGCATGAATATATATTTGAATGGTGGGCATTTCAACTCTTTTCATTCGAATCCTTGTTGTGGTATCAACTACCATTTGTCAGTTAACTTCTACTCAAATGCAAATTACGGAAAATTACAGACATATTTGAATCATATACAGGACGTTTTGCTATGCTCATTTATATCAATCAATCATCTTTAAAGTTACATTAATACTCAAAAATCAACGGAAATTTCTTAAAGTATTTCGTTAAATAAAGTTACCCAATACAAAATCAATGTTCCTTATAGCAAAAGCCAAAATTTCAAAACGAGATGTTTTCTGGTAACATGGATGTTTGTAGATATAAAATGTTTGTTTTTAATTTTTTGCGTACGCAATTAATTCAATTTTATAACCCCGCACTGCTGTCTATTCATACGACACATTCACACTTACATGGTACCATATTTAGTGTTCGTATGTCGTATGAATAGATATAGTCGCGGGGTTATAAAATGGAATTAATTGTGACACAAAAAATTAAAAACAAGAATTTTGTATCAACAAACATCCATGTTACCAGAAAACATCTCGTTTTGAAATTTTGGCCTTTGCTATAAGGAACATTGATTTTTTATTGGGTAACTTTATTTTACAAAATACTTTACGAAATTTCCGTTGATTTTTGAGTATTATTGATACTTTAAACGTTGGTAGAACGTGGCAATTGAACTGTATTTGACGATTATGTTCGAGATTGACGCTCATTGCCGAATCTCTTCCGAAATAACTGTTAACGACAACGTTGACACAATAAACATGATGGTATAACAAGATCTAGTGAAGATCTGCAAACATTATGCATATTTAAGGTATTCCAGATAAACACGCTTAACCTTAATTGCTCAGTAATCTCTGAAAACATACTTGACCGTGTATTATACATTCAAGTCGAACTTTAATAATATAAATTACTGATATATCAATAGATATAGGGGCATACTTAGCCGCCCTACCAAAGTGGACTGTTTTATTATCGCATAGAGTAAATGTGTCGAGGCAATGTGTAAATAACTATTACTCTACAACTTTTCACTCGAAATCAGCTTGCGTCCTCAAATTCGACCCGCCTTTCGGCTTGTTAGATGTGTATCCAGCGACATTTATCACTGAATGTGTACACAAAAAAGGCGCAAGGGCACGTGGTAGAATGAATATAAGAATATTTGTTTACACAAATAATTTGTGTTCGTATTGAGTCTGTAACATGATTATCAGTGTCTTGTGATTTATACACCATTGTACGGCAGATCCGTGTCGTAACATTTTCTAACACCCGTAATATTGTTAACAAAGAGTCAGATTATACGACACGACCACGCTTATATTCGAACGCACGAGGTAACTGTATGTACATTTTATTGTCAGATACCAATCCTGTTAGACGTTTCTGTAACAACTTTAACCCGTTCTGCAGATGTCCAAGTTACAACAACGGATGCTATGAATGTCCTGCATCATGCTCATCAGGTAAATGGCGATTATAATGATTTCGTAATTCAACTGCGGAAAGACGGATACATAAAGCTTAACATGTTGCCAACTATCCATTTTTTATTGCAACTCCACGAGGTTTTACATTTTTATAATCCTGTATCCGTATTTTCTATATATGAAGTATATCACCATTTTAAATTAATATACCCATTTAACAGATAACATACGAAATGAAGAATACCAATTGTCGCAAACATTAAGACAACGAACAATACCTTTTATTTACACGGTTTCATATCGACCTCATTTGAGGTGCGTGAAATTGGCACACCGCTCAGTAATCGACATCAGCTCAGCAAATTACGAATGCTGATCTGGCACAGCATCAAGCTCGACATTTTAGATCAGTATTCATGTTAAAAGTGTTACGGCGAATGCTGAGTCAGCTCAGCACCCCAGCGCGACATTCGAGATCAGCATTCGTTTTAAAGGTGTTACTGCGAATTCTGAGCCAGCTCAGCACTCCAGTGCGACATTCCAGATCAGCATTCGTTTCAAAAGCGTGAAGGCGAATGTTGAGTCAGCTCAGCTTTCCAGCGCGACATTCCAGATCAGCATTCGTTTTAAAACTGTTAAGGCGAATGCTGAGCCAGCTCAGCACTCCAGCGCGACATTCCAGATCAGCATTCGTCTTAAAAGAGTTATGGCGAATGCTGAGCCAGCTGAGCACTCCAGCGCAAAATTCCAGATCAGCATTCGTTTCAAAAGCGTTAAGGCGAATGCTGAGCCAGCTCCGCACTCCAGCGCGACATTCCAGATCAGTATTTGTTTTAAAACTGTTACGGCAAATGCTGAGCCAGCTCAGCACTCCAGCGCGACATTCCAGATCAGCATTCTTTTTAAAACTGTTAAGGCGAATGCTGAGCCAGCTCAGCACTCCAGCGCGACATTCCAGGTCAGCATTCGTTTAAAAACTGTTAAGGCGAAAGCTGAGCCAGCTCAGCACTCCAGCGCAACATTCTAGATCAGCATTCGTTTTAAAGGCGTTAAGTTGAATGCTGAGCTGACTCAGCATTCGCCGTAACACTTAACTTGAATACTGATCTAAAATGTCGAGCCATAACTTTGTGTTTTTGCTGATTAGCTCACATCTCTCTAACATGTGTTAAATAGTGCTAATAGTATTATGTAGTTCCTTTCTAAGCTTAAACTTTACAAAGGCGTGCATAAAATAATAAAAATAAACATTTTTGTATTTGCTTGTATATAAATTGAGTTTCATTTCTTTGCAACGGAAACTCATTAAACATGAAAACAGGATTTGTCGTTTATATCTTATTTGTGGCGTGTCTTCACGGATTATGTGAGTACAAATTATATTTTCAAACCAAATTAAAATCTTTATCTATACGACGCTATTGTAAAGTAATGATAGTCTGTCCTTTGAGTCAGGATTTAGCTTATTGTATAATAGTGACTTGTGACTTAAACAGTTGTACTTGTGTTGCTTTGGAAGACCATGAAACACGGCGCAATTCAATTATAATTAATCGCAGTTCAGTGTATGTATTACTATATATTTTTTTACGATGTTCATGTTTATTTACAGGTACACAATATATTATTGTTCTTGGCTATCAAGGGTTAAGTTTGGTTACAATTTGAACCAGTTTTATTTACCAAGACTTTATAGTGAACGTTCCTAGGCGTTGGAACCAGTTTAAATCACGTGTTGGTTTGTTTAGTTATTTATATGTATAACAAGTATCATATTACGTTAATAATGCAGCAGTTAAGGATTGCTTTATTTGACAAATAGAAATAGGGTGTGACTCTTAAGACGTCATCAGAAGAGTATTCTGCCTGTTTAGTATTAACTTTTCTATTGGCATAAATACACATACGTTATAATGGTAATGTGTTATCTACTCATTTAACACAGTGATTATTAAATAAGAATAACAAATATGCCTTTTTCGTTATACTTACAAAGCAATCAAGAGTCATACATGCGATACAGATAATGAATAACACAGTACATGTTTATTTTAACGTCATCTAGTCCAATAGTATTACTATTATTACTTCTATTTGTGTAAAACATAACACAATTGCACGCACAAATATAATCTCTCTATGTCAAGACGCCCTACCAGCCCGCCGTTCCTGTGCCAACTTTAATCCGTTCTGCAGATGTCCTCAGTACGTGAATGGTTGTTATACATGCCCAGCCTCATGCTCATCAGCAGCAGGTTTGTGATATTTCTTACAGAATGGTAATGGCCTCAACTGATTATGCAAGATATGCTCGCAGGACACTCGCATGTTGTGTGTTATAAAATGCTTTTGAAGTGTCAAATACGGTACTGTATTTGCATTTTGTAGTATTTAATATGTCGGCTACATACGCCATTGCCTTGTTGATAAAAATTATACAGCGTTTCTCTTCTACTAAATGTTCATTTATTTTATATGGATTCACATGCACAGATTGATCTTGAATTATAAATCCTTAACGATAACTTTCAGAATACACGGATAACTCCCTATCCAAGGTCAAGTCGTTTTCAGTTTTAGCCGCGTTACATTAATATGAGTAGTTCTGTGCTGGTTATAGATTGGTAAATGCTATAACTGTTCGTTTTCGAAGATAAAACTATTGTTAAGTTGAAACTTATCCTCTGTAAACCCCTGTTTCGTACATTTCTCATCATTAACGTGACAGTAAGTGTGTAACTTATTTAAAAAATACTAGTGCTATGAGTTAAATGTAGTTAACAGTTTAATTACATAATTTACTATTGCAGCACTATATGTGTTGGTCGAACATTAAATAACTACGTGTTTTATAATCTACGTATTAATCATATTTCAAATTGGGATGTATATAAGAGTACTTATTAATTATTTGCAGATTCAGCAACCAGCGGCCTTTCCACGACCACTACCACCAACCATTTTGATGGGTTCCATCCGGGTGAGATGCCCGGAGTACATACAAATCCGCCAAACACGTCCGGTACTTTCGGTACTTCCGGTACTGCGCAGACGCAAGCCCCTACTAATAAGCCATCGTCGTATTCAACAAACAACCCCACCAGTCCAACCCAACCGTCCGGTACTGCCGGTTCTGTGCAAACACCCGCGCCCAGCAGTTCCACGTCCGCACAAGGAAGTGGATCAACTTCCGCCGGAAACAAAAATCTTGGTAAAATACATAACATATATATTGATTGACATGTTTATTTAAAATAATTAGTATTCCGTATTATATCGCCTCTTTGGTTAATGAATAAAGGAATAGTGAAACCACATACATATTATCATGAGGGCAATTTGTGTTCATATCCGGTATTATTTTCCTTAAAGCACGTGATAATTTGTCTGTACAATACAGGACAAAACGAATACAACATATTTAAACGTAAATGAATACGCCGATGAATGACAAAGGCACATAAAAATCGTGTTTGCCCTGGACTATTAAATAATTGATTTAATATCCTGCATGCACGAACAATTTCCGTTCACAGAAATATTCTTAATTATAATACTTTTTTCAATGTTGGTAGTTCCTTTTTGCGTTAATGAGTTTTTATACTGCGGCCGACGTCATAAGAACCGCGAATCACAAACATGTTTCAATTTAGAGGTGTCAATTAAACTGTGATCTCCACTGTTTGACTGCCTTAAAATACCATTGAGTATGGTAGAGAACTTGCTACCGAGACAATCAGAACCGTGATCCGATCTTGTTGCAAGCGGACCGGTCTACTTTGATTAATTGTATTAATTGTACGTATTGTTTATTTTGCAATGTCAAATTATATAATAATATGCTTTAATGTTCAAATAAGAAATTGCATGTTAACATTTCCGGAAATTATAACATAATTTATGAAGAAAGTTTGATATTATGATAATATCTTGACGTGATTTGTAACGTTATTCATAGATAGACGATGTATTTCAGCGTTGAACTCTGATTTATCTTTCCAGTATGTCCACCATTACCATTCTGTCCAGATTCCTCGAAGATAACCTACGATGGCAATGATTGCCCAATATGCTCGAACACAGGTAGATTGACGAACTATTGGTTTTAAAGTATAACGATTTGCTACAATGAAGACATACACAATGTGTTTTTAATTTAAACTAGATGGAAACTCAACGATATAAATACATGAACATATCGTTATATATGTTTTGTAATGGTAATTTGAGCATTATGTTTCATATGAAGAAGAGATAAATATCTGTTTAATTTTCTTTACCAAAATAGTGAAATGTTTCCACAAAAAAGTATACGAGATGAATATACTAGTTTACTCATTAAAATTAAAGTAGGGCACGTAATATCCATGTTATTCCATTCAACTTGCTGCGGTAGCAATTGATATTAACTAGTTAGTTTTGGCAATATTCACATTAAAACAAAACAACATCAAACCATTGTTTAAGCATGCATAAACATTCCGCGTCATGACAATAAGGCATGGATTTCTACACAATCATCCATTATAACTAGGAGATCCAAACCGTCCAGTTGCCAATACGAACGGCTGTCCACCTGTGATCATGCCGATGATAGATTGCCACGTAGATCGGCAAGGATGTTTGCTATGTCAGGGATCTAGTACGTATCATATTTCCAACGCCTTTGTATGGTGACATCATAAGTCTTCTGGATGATCAATTGAACAATCTTGCTTTACATAACATGATTAAGTAGTTTTACAATAATCGTACTTGTTTTTAAATCACGTTAGTTATTTAATAATTAATTGTTGTCCTTACTTGATTTTAGTTGTAACAACAACCGCTCCAACAACCGCTCCAACAACCGCTCCAACAACCGCTCCAACAACCGCTCCAACAACCGCTCAAACAACCGCTACAACAACCACTCCAACAACCACTCCAACAACCACTCCAACAACCACTCCGACAACTTCTTCTACAACCGCTCCAACAACTACTCTAAAGTCAAAACCAATAACCACTCCAACAACTACTACAACAACCACTCCAACAACCACTCCAACAACCACTCTAAAGACAAAACCAACATCAATTCCAACAACCACCCCGACTGCCACAACCAATCCCACAAGTACAACTACTCCTACAACTACAACCACTCCTACAACTACAACAACTCCGACAACTACAACCACTCCGACAACTACAACCACTCCGACAACTACAACCACTCCTACAACTACAACTACTCCAACAACTACAACTATTCCAACAACTACAACAACTCCAACCACTACAACTACTCCGACAACTACACCTTCAACCACTCCGACAACAACAACCACTCCGACAACTACAACCATTCCGACAACTACAACTACTCCTACAACTACAACCACTCCGACAACTATAACCACTCCGACAACTACAACCACTTCGACAACTACAACCACTTTGACAACTACGACCACTCCTACAACTACAACCACTCCGACAACTACAACCATTCCGACAACTACAACCTCTCCGACAACAACAACCTCTCCGACAACTACAACTACTCCTACAACTACAACCACTCCGACAACTGCAACCATTCCGACAACTACAACCACTCCGACAACTACAACAATTCCAACAACTACAACCACTCTGACAACTACAACCACTCCGACAACTACAACCACTCCAACAACCACTCCCACTACAACCACGGTGACTACTACAACAGGTATGCCTTATCAACTTCTTAATTAAGTTAAGCATTACAATTCGTGTCTGTTGTTTAGGAACGCACTAAATGTTACAAGCGTTATCACGTTTTTATAAAATTGATATATGAGCTCCTGATACGAACTTTTTATGTGGTTTAATGTCGTCTAATTAACTTAAAGAATCACACAGACTGCTAGTTGTGTCAGTTACATGAACATCCAATAATCTTGAAATAGCACTATGTACAGACAGTGGGGTTTATCAGAATAATGATTATTTCGGTGAACATATTTCACACCATTTTAGGTCTAAATACTGACTCAATCTGTTTCTGTCCAGGCTGTCCAGCATTCCCGGATGATTGTCCCAACATAGGCAGCTGCATAGACGTAGATGATAATTTCTGTCCTATCTGCCTATGTAATGGTAAGGTTAAAGTCACAATCATACTTTATTTCTAAAAAGTTGAAGCAACGTATATATAGAAACATTTTCGATTTTTAAACGCCAGAAACTGTAAGATAAACAGTTTTCACCTTCAAAAAGACCTTTATATAAGGCAAACGACAACTATTTTAGGCAACACTTGAGTTATCACAAATAAGTTGCCATCATATTGTGTTTTGTTTTTTTGTTAATTCAAGACGTTATTTGTGTGGGTATGTCTTGCATTTGTTACCGAGTAATCTGCCCATGAGTTTATTTATATTTCGGACATTAACATTATTGTACATGTGTACTTTGTGTCACAAACTATTCTGATAGTGGTATGCGTATCAGCATGAAACTTGATAGATCTATCGCGTATAATATGCTTAAGTTAAGGACGTTTTTGTGAATATCGCAATATTCATGGCAGAGTTATGTGCCCTCGACCATTGGCATTTTTTTTAAATACATTGTACTTGTACATTGCACTTTACTTCATTAGACATGTTTACTCTGTGCCAATAACTAGTATCTTAGTTTTCTGCGCATCAGCATGCAACTTTAAAGATATGTTGTTCATAATATGTAAAAGTGCAACTCATTGTTTTCTTATATATGTCGCGACATAAGTTTCAGATTGCCCTTCAACTTAGGCAAAATGTAAACACTAATATCAATGTGCATGTGTACATTATGTCTCAACCAGTTTTTGTGTGTATCAAAACGAAACTTTAAAGTATTGACAAAACTATGAAGTTGTGCGTGGCGTTCATATTGTGTATGTCACTCTAATATTGATGCCAAGTCATGTGCCCTTGAACCTAAGCTATTAATTCCATAAATTAGCGTGAAGCCTAAGGTCTGTATGTGTGATCAATCTGAAGAAGAGAACGAAAAATGTTTGAGATTTTACAAATACTCATGTTCTACAAATGTTTGAAATGAGCCGTTGGAGGGGGATATGTTATCTTTTATATTGTTATATATATTTTTTGTTTATTTAATTTCATTCAAAATTCTTAATGGAAAGCTTTGATAAACTGTATACGCGTTATTAAATTTAATCATAAGCCTTTAAAATCCAAATACAATTAAGAGGCCATTTGAAATGTATGTTTCTCAAAAAAAGATTGCTGGACTTAATTAAGAATCTTTGACTGTAAACGTGTGTATTTATGAATAAATTAAAATCGCATGCTTCGTCAATAAGGCAAATATCATTGCCAACACAAGTCGAAAAAATATACCAGTCCTGTAAACAGTAACGGAATGTTAAATTTACAATGAATGTGACAAACCGTCAAAGTATTTTATTTAATGTGAGCGATAATAAATATATATATGCATTATCTTCGTTTACTGAGAAGTAAAGTTCAATGTATAATCCCAAAAGAAAACAAATATCAAATCTATATTTAAGTCAGCGATTTTTTTATTATAAATATACATCATATTCATTGTTGAGATACCTATACAAATGTGAAACTAATTATGCGATGCCTATTATTCTAGCTGGCTACACGACCACTAAATCAGTAGGATGTAAGCCGATACAGTGTTTGCTGGAGTGTGGGAATCCACCAAAGTTCAAGAAAGACGGAAACGGATGTGAAGTGTGCCAATGTGACTTTTCTGGTTGAAACATGAGGTCTTTGCTACTGAAATGTATTAACATCTACTATAAATAGACTTTAAAGTTATGTCAGAATTGGTTGAGTTATGTTTTTCTTAAATAATGGGTTGACTTAACCGCTTAATGATAGAGTCGCGGTGTTACGAAAGTTAAAATGCCATCAAATTATGAAGACTACAATGTAAAAAACAACAACATGAAACTTCAGCTACATTAGCAGAAGAGAACACTTAGTTATTTGTATATGGAAACGAGCCAATTAACAAACAGTTTGATACAAAAACAAACCCACTAGACAAAACAAACACATTGATACTACTAGGGTTACCGCCTTAGAACGGTCAATACAAAGCATTTAAACTCAAAACATACTCAAAACAAGATATTTATGTTTTTTAACTGATTNTTTTTACCGTTTATTTACATTGTAAAAGAGTTTAACTGAAGAATTTCCCTGGAATAATGACTGCATTTCGTCAACAAATGACTTCAAAAATGACGTCATTTCAATGTATTGAGGCACGCCACGGGAGAGAGGGTCACTTTTCAGCAAAAGGGAAATTATATTTAATTATTTTCTTGAAAAAGGGGCATAAAAGAAACAGAAAATTTGTTCATGTCAGTGTTAGATCGTTTGTTATTTCACTCGTGATCATAGAAAAATAATATTTTCAATATAAAATATAAATATAAAAATATGTTATAGAAGTATTGACAATACTATGAAGTTGTGCATGGGGTTCATATTGTGTATATCACTCTAATAGTGATGCCAAGTTATGTGCCCTTGAACCTAGGCTATTAATTCCATAAATTAGCATGAAGCCTAAGGTATGTTTGTGTGATCAATGTGAAGAAGGAAACGAAAAACAGTTTGAGATTTTACAAAAACTCATGTTCTACACATGTTTGAAATGAGCCGTTGGTAGGGGGTATATGTCATCTTCAAGTATTATTCTATATAAATATATGTTGTATTTAATTCCATTCTTAATGGAAAGCTTTTATATACTGTATAAGCGTTATTAAATTAAATGATAAGCGATTTAAAAATCCAAATACAATTTAGAGGCCATTTATAATGTTCGTTTCTCAAAAACGATTGCTTGATTTAATTAAGAATCTTTGACTGTAAACGTGTGTATATATGAAAAAATGAAAATCACATGCTTCGTCAATAGGGCGAATTGTCAACACAAGTCGAAAAATATACCAGTCCAGTACGCAGTAACGGAATGTTAAACTTTGTAAGTGAATGTGACAAACCGTGATCTAATATATCTTATTTAATGTGCGATAATATGCATTATCCTCGTATACTGAAACGTAAAGTTCACGGTATCATCCCTAAAGCAAACAAATATCAAATCTATATTCAAGTCAGCGATGTTTTATTTATAAATATACATCATACTCATTGTTGAGATACCTATACAAATGTGAAATTAATTATGCGATGCCTATTATTCCAGCTGGCTACACGACGACTAGGTCAACTGGATGTAAGCCGATACAGTGCCTGCTGGAGTGTGGCAATCCACCGAAGTTCAAGAAAGACGGAAACGGTTGTGAAATCTGCCAATGTGACTTTTCTGGTTGAAACATGAGGTGATGTAACTGAAAATTAGGTATTATCAACTATAAAAAACTGTTAAGTAATGACAGACATGGTTGTGTTATGTTTTTCTTACATAATGGGTTGACTTAACCGCTTAATGATAGACTTGCGATGTTACATGACATCAACTTATACAGACTACACTGTAAAAAAACAACAACATGAAACTTCAGCTACAGATACAGCAGCAGAAAAGAACACTAGGTTTAGCATATAGTTATTTGTGTATGGAAACGAACCAATAACCAAACAGTTTGACACAAAAACAAACGCGCTAGACAAAACAGACAGATTGATACTACTAGGTCTACCGCCCTAGAACGGTCAATACAAAGCATCAAAACTCGAAACATACTCAAAACAAGATATTTATGTTTTTTACTGGTTGAAGATGTTAATCTTTTTTGCAATTATGTGCACTGTTTTAAACTAAGGTACAACAGGCATGAAAGCATTTGTTTACACAATGCAAACTTTGTTTAAATTAATTGTTTTCAAATCTTAAAATAGAGCTTATGCCAGCTGATTACCCTAACCCTCATGACCAATCCATTTACTGCGCCGATAAGTAAAGCAGAGTCACATAACCGAATCCAGATTAAGACAATACTATACTTACTCCCACATGTTTTATACTTCTGCCAAAGACTTAAAATATGGAGGAAACAAATACAGAGGACCCATGTGAAAGCCTTCCACATTAACATTACGATTACGTTTGAACAAAACTAAAATTGTGAGTTGTTTGTTTATACACATATTTGTTAATGTTGATATCTTAAAAACAACTACAAGCCCGCACGAAATACCGCTATTGACATAGAATTGTGTTCAGATTGCATTTTAACGCCAGTAGTTCACAACTTCCTTTAAATCAGAGGCAGGGGTAAATATTCAGAAACGTTTAACGAAGGGGAAAGAAATCGGACCACGCAATCCTCGGATGTATAGTCCAGCGCTACTTATACTTCTTCCAGCGGAAACAGCCATTCGGTATCTTGATAGTGTTTAGGTATATCAAAAAAGTGAAATGAAAATAACCCAATCTTTCGCCAGTTTCAGTTTCAATTTTAAGGTTCATAATATGAAACAAAAACAATCAGATGTGTATAAACGATTGACACTCATTTATAAATAATTCTAGTAAATTTGGTAATTATTAATTGTTTAAGGATACATTTAGGTTCGAAACTAACATAGTTTAAACTCCAGATAAATGTCTAAAATACATTATTAGAATTCTTACACAAATAACAGGTTACCTTTTGAAACTGGCTGTTGGCTTGGAATAGAATCGAACCAAATACTGTGTTTTAATGTAACACCAATAATAAAATGGCGATGAATTCCATCGTTTACTTTAATGTAATGCCCTTAAAAACGGAATAAAACGTTTAACTAATAAAACACATAAACGATACCAAATATTATTTATATGAATAAATTAAAAACATTAATGTCAACTGAATTTTATAATAACAATACAAACAGGACACCATGTATGTTCGTTTACAAATATTTAAACGGGTTGAATGTATAACATGTTTTACGTGTTTGTGTTCATATGCATTTTTATACTGTCTGTTCTTTATCTCTAATGCTCAGTGTTTAAAGCAATTCGTTTCGGTTGTATATCGTGTCAATATTCTCTTCATTTAAATTAGAAAAAGGTTTGCTGAATAATATGTAGCAACTATAGTTATATGTATCTACTGATGTATTTTTGGGTACTGTTTGCTCATTTGGCCATGTTTACATGATCGGATCTTAAAACACAATTTACTTGTTAATTTATAAACATCTTGCTGTAAACCTTTTTCCGCTTTTAACATCAGACATATGTTACACCCTAAATACACCAGTTACTTAATCATCTAGTGGTAAATTATATTGAGTCGACAATTTGGAGCTGAACTTACTGACTGAATTGATAAGAAACGTGTGCGGGTTGTTAAGTTCACCAAAGTACGAGAGGGCTCAAAGAGCATTAACCTTCTTTTCCATTTAAACTGTAATTGTTTAAAAATAATTAATGTTTAAAAGTAAGTTGCAAACATTGGGCAACAAATGTGCTCATAGCGCACTTAAATCGGTTAATAAACCAACTAAAAATATAACGAACTCAGTTCAAGCAAGAAAAGCGTTATATAACGGTCGAAGTAAAAAAAAAATGATTTGTTTTACTTTTTTCTTGTATTGTAGCCAATGCTTACATTTACTTTTAATATAAAGTTAACATACCATGGCCCTCAAGACAAGAACGCTTAGCATAATTTCAGCCGATGTAGCAAACAAGCACCAAACATAATTAACCCATTTATGCCTAGTGGACTCTCCCATCCTTCTAAATTGGATCAATTTATTTCCAAAATTAGGGATGTCTGTTTATTTATTTCTATATTTAGAATATTTCTTATAGAAATTCCTTAAAGCAAACAGCGCAGACCCTAATCAGACGCCGCATCATGCGGCGTTTCATCTGGGTCTACGCTGTTTGCCAATGCCTTTTTTCTAGGCGCTAGGCATAAATGGGTTAATACCTAAACATTAGAGGTGCTATCGCCGCTAATAAAGGTTATATCCTCATCAGGAATTACTTTTTTCTTGACAATCTATAGAAGTGTCGACGATTATCCTACAATCTCGAATACGACAAGGCAATGTCTCACCACAAACCTCCATTGGAAGAGGAAGAGAGATCGGCCTAGACACGCCTTGCGACAAGACTTAAATGAAAGTGCAGATCAGATGGGCAATACGTAGGGGCAGCTGGTGAGACTCGTTCAGAATCGAGACGACAGGAGAAAGCTGTTCGGCGGCCGATGTTACATACGCTTGCACAGGCGACGATAACTTGAGATGACATAACAAAACTAGCTCTACTGCGTACATAATTTGAAGACTAAAATATGACCAAATTGAAAATATATAGGCTACGGGGATACGTTCTACTTTATTCAAAGTTCGAGACATAAACATAAGTTCGGGTGTATTTTTGAAGTCCTTGATATTCGTAGTCGTTACACATTATCAGCAGAACAAATGCGTTTGTTGTTAATTACTATATATGAAATTAATCAATCAATAAACTATGTAAATTATTAAAGCTGGGATCCCATCCTTGGAATATTTAATGAAATGCTGTTTGAAACCGGTCGAATGGATAGCCTAGCCTCACACATAGTCAAGCAGAAAAACGGTCAGATCAACGGAGGTGTCTTCCATATGTGACGCTCTTGTTCATGTTTTGCACTTGTAACCTTTAAACCAAGTTCAACACAAGAGCAGGGAGTTAATATTAGCAGATATGTTTATAGAATATACGTATCCCAAAGTAGAATGACCTTATAGTTTAAGTACAAACTTACAGGGAATTGAATACATGGTAACACACATGTCAATGTTATATTGAAGGACATCTAACCTTTAATTGAAACTGAATCAGTAACATTAAAAGTCATAGCGTCATTAAATGCGCAGTAAAACTGAATTACATGTACGTACTTTAAATAGTTGACAGATACAAGTTAACGCGTTTTAGTAGGTTTTTATGTCAAACTCAATATGAATTTATCATGGGGATATAATTTACACACACAAAATGAAATATACAACCTTCGTTCTGTTAGCCTTTATAATGTGTGTTTGCATCACGGGTACGTTTGTTGTTGTTTTTGTTTTTAATTTAGTTTACTTTGTTATTTACATGCAAATATTTAAATGTTTAAACTTCAGTTCATGCAAGGCGATATATTGAATAACAGCCTACATCAATAATATAAATACGATGAACGCTTAAAAAAAGTCATAGAAAGGTAGAAATTCTGCGATTTATGCGACATACTTTATTTTAGATAAATGTAGACAATTGCAAAGTATATTTACATATCATACACATCTTGCAACACTTGTCCATGTTTATAACATCTTTTTATTACTTGAGTCATGAACTATATCATATTTAATTACAATTATCTAGTTTTCTATTTATCCACAAAGCATATGAAATATACTGACTTGCATGGTTATTTTAAGTATTAATGAGCTGCACTCTGGGAAAACGGGAATTAATGTATGTGCGTAAAGTGTCGTCCTAGATTAGCGTGGGCAGTCCGCTCAGGCTAATCAGGTAAGACACTTTCCGCCCCAAAGGGATTTTTACGCAAATAAGAGACTCCCTTTAAAAGAAAAATACCAAGAATTCAAAAAATGTCGTCCGTGATTAGCCTGTGCGGACTTCACAGGCTTATCTGGGACGTAACTGTACGCACATTCATTGAACCCCATTTTTTTAGAGCGCGGCATATATATGTGTTTGATTTAGCTGTATGCATCAATAGTGTTAGTATCGAATATCATAATCATGAAGTATATCATAAATCATGTATGTAGAGTATGTGTAATGATTCATTCGTATGACTTTGTGCATTACATTTTACAAAACAGGAGTAGGAAAACTCACCTTTGTAATCACCGAATGATTAGCAAATGAAACATATTTAATTGCGGTCAATTTTTTTAAATACATAGTAACTGTTATTATGTTTTTAAATTAGCTGTATACATTCAAAGTGTTCGTATCGATCATCATAATCATACAGTATGTCATACATATTATATTGATTTTATAGTATGCGGTATGCATGCTTGTTTCGATACTGATTTCCTACAATACGTAGGAATACACAATATGAAAATAATAACACTGGTAGTTCCAGTTTTACATTTGTTTTAAATACTAGAAATGCTTTCATTTATATGTATGTATATGAACGTGGACTTGTTTGGTTAAGCCATATTTATATACTTATCGAAAACAACGTTCGGCATGTACTAGACAATGCTTTACGAACGCGTGATAGCAAAACCGATATATACATTTCAATACAATTGCGTTGACTTATGTAACTTAAACGCTTTTGTTGCATATTATTTTTCATTGGTAGATTCTAATCCTGTTAGAAGGCCTTGTTCGAACTACAACCCGTTCTGCTCATGCCCACGATACAATGACGGATGTTATGAATGTCCCGATTCATGTTCATCTGGTAAAACAGAAGAAAACAAGACGAGTCTCGCTCTGAAAGAAAAACGGGGTTTAATGCATATGCGTAAAGTGTCGATCCAGATAAGCCTGTGGAGTGCGCCCAGGCTAATCAGGGCGGAAGTTTCTGTTTATATGGAATATTTCGTTTAAAGGAAGTATCTTCCTAGCAAAAATCCAGTTAATACCCCCGTCACACCGGATTGGCGTCCTCACTGCGTCCTTACGGCGACCCAGGTCGCAGTGAGAACGCCATAGACGCCGGAGGGACGTAGTAAAGACGCAAGAGGACGCAGTGAGAACGCATAGAACGCCATAAACCAAGACACTGGTGTGACGGGAAGGCGAAAACAGCATTCTTACCGAAAAAGTCATTTGCGTCCTTACTACGACAATCAGAAATGTCCAGAAAACAGGTTTAGGTCGCCGTTAGGACGCCAGTCCGGTGTGACGGGGCAATAAGGCGGAAAGTGTCGTCCCAGATTAATCTGTGTGGACTGCACAATCTACTCTGGGTCGACACTTTACGCACATGCATTAAACCCAGTTTTCACAAAGCGCGACTTATCAGCTTGTTTGTTTGGGGACACATAATAAAATAAATATACTGTTTTCTTTGTTTCGTTTCGATTTTATGAAGAGGAGTTCAAAACTCGTTTCTGTTGTATATATATTTATAACTTGATTGTGTATTTCATATTACTGAAATACTGCAATTGTTTTCTGAACGCTAAATTAGCGTCAATGTGAATCTTTGTTATTCAATGATAAGTAATACAATTTTAAATAAACAGACATTATTCGTGATTAATAATATCAACAACGAATCATCCATACTATGTAATAAATTTCGCATTTATCTAGGATATATTGGTACTTCAACCAGTGAGGGTGTAAGCTTCACTACAGGATCTAGTGGATCTACTACTTTAGCTGGAGGCGTCGCTTTGGGTATATTACACTTATTTTTATTAAAACTCGAAGCATCGTCGTCATGCTATTTGTAAATAAAATGTATGCTAAACGATCGAATGTGCATCTGTGTATATAGCTATATACATTGGTTTGATCTAAATGAATATGAAATTTGGTGAATGATTTTACAAAATGCAAGTTTATTGAACTTAAATATAATCCCTTCTAAACAAAATGATAGCAGCTTTAGAGTAAAACATACCAGAAAGTTGAAGTTTTTATTGCTCATTTTATGTTTATTGACCAAAAATGAAATCTTTCTTCGTTATTGGTACTCTTTTCATTAATAAATTAGTTTTAAATATGAATTATTACACAATTTATGTTTTAGTATGTCCATCACTACCAATGTGCCTTCCGAATATGATTGCATTTGATGCTAATAACTGCCCCGTATGTTCAGATACTGGTAAGTTGTATTTCATTGAGCCTTGTTCTGTGACAAATGGGCTCATGTATGTGCGTAAAGTGTAAGGGTAATCAGGACTACACATTCCGCATTTAGGATTTTTTTCGTATAGGAAGTATAGGAGGAAAGTGTCGTCGCTGATTGGCCTGTGCGGACTGCACAGGCTTATCTGGGTGACACTTTACGCACATGCATGAAGCCTAGTTTTGTTTCCGGAACGAGGCTCAATTCTTGCAATACTAAGAATATCAAAGTATTAAGCAATTTTATAGAGAACAAAAAATAACGGATATATAGAGGTGCGTTAGTGAATATTTTTTTTTAGATATAAATATAAAAAAAAACATTACATATACCTTGTAATGACTGGTTATCGGACCGGCCTTGAAAATTCCATTTTATGAGCCTCTTTGCACAATAATATGAATGCTAAATGCTTGTCAATCAATGACCAGTCTAATACGGTATCCAAGCTTTAATCATTTAGTTAGTGTTGAGTTCGACGAATTTCCTTTATCGTATAGTACTGCTTGATGGAAACAGGAATGTCTCTCCTAATTAAATGTTTGGAGTTTCATGATAACTATATGTAATTATTTTGTGGATTCTATTGCGGAACATCGAATGATACTAAGCATGGAATGTTATACGTTAATTAAGTGTGCAATTCACTTCACTATATTGTATCACGCTTAAATGTTTATAACTGTTAAGGTATTATTCCGAATGTTAGAATGCTGTTTGTTTGCCAAACAGGTGATCATAATCGACCAAACCATAACATGAATGGATGCCCTCCAGTGAGCAGTTTGCCGTCGCTAAAGACCGACTGCCACATTGACAGATTCGGCTGTTTATTATGTGATGTATCGAGTAAGTTGTATTTATATGGGCCTCGCTCTGGGAAAACGGGACATAATGTAATAAGGCGCTACACTTTCACCTTTTATGGTTTTTTTTTCGTTTTAAGAAAACCTCTTCTTAGCGAAAGAACAGTCTAGGCTGAAAGTGTCGATACTTTACGCACATGTATTATATCCCGTGTCGCAAGAGCGATGCTTATTTGGTTGTCTAGTGTGTGATGCATCTAGTAGTTGGTATCTATTCTCAATATGATATGCGGAACAACTACTGACACAAACATTGATTACTTTTAAAGAGTACTATTCATGTCATAGTTATGCATCGCAATGCATTACTAACATATTTACATATAAATAAAATAGCATTAAAGAGCCATACTGCATCTATAATTCTTTAAAAATTATGACGAAAGTCTCAACACTCACGGTAACAACCAAATTTAAATGATGCTTACACATCGTTAAAGGAAACATTTACTGCTACAACTTCATCCTCTACACTTTAAATGTGCAGCTACTACACATCAAAACTTCACATGTATGTCTGATGTCAACATTGTTACACTTACAACCACATTCTACAAAGACGACAAACAAGTTTAGCCTTTAAATGCTATATTTGTGTTTTAGTTATAACAACGACAACACCGAAAATGATGCCAACCACAACAGCTATCCCAACCACGACACCAATCAAGACACCCGTCACTACTTCAACCACGACACCCTCCACTATCTCCACCACGACACCCTCCACTATCTTTACCATGACACCCTCCACTATCTCCACCAAGACACCCTCCACTACACCATCGCCGATCACTAAAGCCACAACTACTACATCGCAAACAACCGCCAAGGAAACAACTACTCTAACAACAACTCTAACAAACACTCCGACAACCGCTGCGACTATTACAACCACAACGACTACGGTTGTTACAAACACAGGTATACATCGCCAATTGTCTACCAGTTACATATATTCATATGAGTCTCGTTCTGGAACAACGGTGCTTAATTCATGTGCGTAATGTGTCGTCCCAGATTAGGTCAGGCTAAGCAGGAAGGACTTTCAGCGTAAACTGGATTTTCCATTAGAAGAGACTTTCTCTTAACGAGAAATACAATAAAAGCGGATAGTGTCGTCCCTGATTAGCCTTCGCGGACTGCATAGGCTCATCAGAGACGACTCTTTACGCGCATGCATTGAGCACGATGGTCCCAGAACGAGGTTAATATAACCAATGCCATGGTATTATTTATGCATTTTAACATGCTGCGGTGTTAATATAAATAAAATATACGGACATGAATGAGTATTGTTATTCGGTAACAATAAGACTATAATGTTTGTAAAAGAAATTGCAATTTAAATGGAAATTTAAAACTTTATTTTTCTTATCAATTGATGAACAATTGTGTTGAAGGTTATATGAAATCAAATTCTTCGATTTGGTTCCCAGTGTGTCCACCATTTCCGAGTGATTGTCCCGACATTCGCACCTGCATTGACGTGGACGCGAACCTCTGCTCTGTCTGCCTATGTGCAGGTAGAGTAAAATATATTTGACTAATTCAACTCCACAAGAATTATTTGCAGAGAAATTCTCGTGAACACCCAAAAGGCCATTGACATATTGTCTGCACAATATAGGACGATACATACAATATCACAATAACCATAAAGAACTGAAAAAAGCAAGGATGACCGCCATTAAACGGTCAATGTAACGCGCTGTCGATTAAATACATTTTAAAATCGCACACAATCATTCGTTAATTTTCAAAGTTGTCGCAACTTATGGATAAAATATGTATGGATATTTAAACCACATAAATATCCCCAGAAGATAAACTATATTGCTCATCAGTACGTTTTTTAAGATACGCTATCAAATCTTTTTGCATTTTATCGCAATTTAATTTATCAAGTAATAATTGTTAAAAACTTGTTAAAAAATATATTTATATACACTTTGTCATGGATTTGTATACATTTTTTTCGTATGGTGTTTTTTTTAAAGCTTAAATAAGCTGTATACGAATTAATAAAATGTTATGATGGGCCTGCAGAATGCGTTTAAATTTAAATAATCCTTAAAAAGATGCACGTCCTAAACGACTGTTGGAATCAATTAACAATCTTTAAAAATAAAATGTGTTCATATATAACGAAAGGAAAATCACATGCTTTATCAAAAGGGCGAATATAAGTGTCAAACAAAAAAACATATATAAAGTTTTACACACAGTTTGCCATAATAACATGTTATTTGTTAAGACTAAAGGTGCGGGGATATCATCTAATTTTAGCATCCATGTCTTTTGTTTTATGCAAGCGATTGCTTACATATGAAGTATCTCCATTTATTGAGAAAAACGTTCACGGTGTGACCCAAAACAAACAAAAAATCCAAAATTAATTCAAGTTCAATGAAATACATCAACATTGTAAACATCAAACTAAATAATGTCTATACTAATTATGCGCATGATTCTAGGAAGCAACATGACGACTGTATCCCCCGATTGCAAGCCACTAGAGTGTCTGTTGGACTGTGGGGATCCTCCAACATACAAGAAGGACGGAACCGGTTGTGACGTGTGTCAGTGTGATTTTTCTAGTTAATAAATCATTTCGATGAAGCTCAAATTTAGCTCTCATTAACTATTACAAACTTAAAATAACACCAGGACGTGTTCGGGTTAATTTTTTTTTTACTAAGAAAAACAGATGTTGAAGTGATTTTCCCGGTTGATGTTAGAATTGCACTGTAAAGTTAGTTTAGCTTACACCGGCAAATAAAAACTTGAAAAAAACAGCTGCAGCAGCCAGAGAAAAACATTATTATAGCGAGTAATCGTTTTATGGCGATGATTCAATGTCCAAACAGTTTGACACACAGCAAATTCACAATTCCGAAATAAGTAACAAAAACATCAAAAAAGAATAAAACATTCTGGTCGTATTACACTTATAAAACACGGGTCGCCTTATTGAAACGCTCGATGTTACTCATTATCATTTATGAACAAACTTTTATTAACGAACACTAGATTTAATACCCTTTTTAGTCTGAAACATTTGTTACAGAGGGTGTAATCACGTGAAAGTCAAGAGGGCGACGCCCATACCGGACAGTTATTTTTCTCCGTGTTATACCCTTTATTACTTTTGTTTAATTTTAAATGCCGCTCACTTTCCAGCCATATCAGTAAGAAAGTTAAAAGCGTCTATTTCATATTATTTTTTGTTTTATATCGCGTCTAAACTCGCTACGAATTTTCTTAGCAAGAGCTGTAAGTTAGTTATTTTGTTTGATGTTCTATGTGCCTCTCGGAAACTGTGTACAGAAAAGTGTAACTTGTATCACGAACCGCTTTAATGTAATGTAAACCAAAACAATTGCGCGTGTTAAAGACTTGCTGATGGGTGACTATTTGTAATCAGACGGATTGACAGGTCGATTGTTTTCTCTGTCTTCAAACATTGCATCAGGTTTCATGTTCAACGTCATGGCTGACCTGAAGACTATTTACTGGATTGGAATTACTTTAACATATGTGTCGTGTTCTGAGAAAACTGTGCATTATGCTTGTGCGTAAATTGTCATCCCAGATTATTCATCCCAGATTAGCATGTGCAGTCCGCACAGGCTAATCAGGGACGACAATTTCCCTTTTTATGGAATTTTTCGTTTAAATGATGTCTCTTATTAGCGAAAATCCAGTTTAGGCGGAAAGTGTCGTCCAGGATAAGCCTGGGCGAACTGCACAGGCAAATCTGGGACGACACTTTACGCACAAGGATAATGCCCAGTTTTCTCCGAACACGACACATATAGTCACTTGAACCAACCGTGCACACTTCATTATGTTCTAGTCTTATATCATATGATTGAGTGCCTTTTGAGGCAGCACTTTTTATTTTCAATCACAGTTGTATGCGAATATTTGAACGTGCACTCGAACAAGTGGAAATTAACATTAGCAAATGTTGGAATATTCATGTCTGGTATGTTGGACTATGTGTGTTATCGATTGATGATATTTTAATTATTTATGTCGTATAATTCCTATACAAGCTCAATCTATGACCATTGCTTCTGTTTAAGTTATTATGTTACCTCAAAGGTAACGACCTCATGATTTTTTATACACAACTCAGTCAATCAACGCAGATATGAGCACATATTGCACATCTCAGTAATCTTACTCTGAGTAAAGTAAAGAGACTTACCAACGGTAATTATTTTACAGTCATCGCGACAATTTTGGTTTGTTAAATTCAACGACTAGCGAATGTCTAGAGAAAACCATTAAAATGATTGCGATATGTATGGCCTTTAATGATCATAAAAGTATGAACTTGTTAACTACTAACGGTTTAAATGTTATGCTCTTAACAAATATTGATTTACACACAATAAGATAATCGATAAACAAAACACAGACAAATAGCTGTCTAAAAAACACGAACTAAGTAGGGATCTAACATTCCGTCGTCTATGATGTTAATAACTATGGTACAATGATATTAGGTAAATAGTGTTTTAACCACGACAGTAGCATATAGCTTAGAACTTTGCCACATGTTAATGTGGAAAACAATATCACAGAAAGAATTCCCACATCATATCTTTATCTCATAAAATATGTATGATTGTTTATTAATATATAACGGCTTTTGCGCGTATTTTTTATAAGAACGTCAGAATCTCAGATTTTTTAATAGTGGTAAGTGTTGCTCCATCGGTGTCTTTTCGCTGACTAAGTGTCTTTTGCAAACAACCATTTTTCAAACAACCCTTCTATAGAAATCACAATATTTTTTTATTTATACAATTATGTAATTTACAATATTGACATTGATTTCTCAAGATCTAAATTGAATAACTATTGCCATTTAAAGTCGTCTTAACCCACTGTATGAGTATGCAATTAAAAGTATGTTCGTTATATATACGTGAATGCCGTAATGTAAAAATGTACGATAGTTAGGTCAGACACAGCACTACAGGCACATTGTAACGCACACCCGGTTTCGTAACTGTACTACTAAAGTTGGATAGCCAACTTATTGTTTCGCATCATATATGTGTCTTGTTCTGAGAAAACTGGGCATAATGCTTGTGCGTAAAGTGTCGTCCCAGATAAGCCTGTGCAGTCCGCACAGGCTTATCCGGGACGACACTTTGCTGCCTTTACTGGATTTTCGCTAAGAAAAAACATCATTTAACGAAGATTCCATAAAAGCGGAAATTATTGTCCCTGATTAGTCTGTGTGGACTGCAAGACCAGGCTGTGTCTGTGGAAGTCAGTAATATAATGAAATGCAGAGGATATGGGTCAGATATCAGAAAAGCTAGAATAGAACGGCATGATAAATATGTCAGGCGAAGGAATGAAGATTCCATAAAAGCGGAAATTATTGTCCCTGATTAGTCTGTGCGGACTGCAAGACCAGGTTGTGTCTGTGGAAGTCAGTAATATAATGAAATGCCGAGGATATGGGTCAGATATCAGAAAAGCTAGAATAGAACGGCATGATAAATATGTCAGGCGAAGGAATGCGCGTAATCACATGAAAGATACTGCAATCATAGTGGGCAGCAAGGGAGAGGGTCTGACCAGATATTTTGAAAGCGACTGGGACACAGTGTATGTACTGCATAGATTCATCTGCATTGAAGAGGGAATAGCTCTGCAGACAATAGCAGACGATATAAGCGTGTTTAGAATGGGTAAACATTTACATGCAGGGCATTGTAAACTGTTCATGGAGAGACGAACTAGAAGGGCAATATTTCATGCAGTTCAGAATTCTTTGTGTGGTGATGGATATAGACGTTGTCTTCTTAGCAGTGATTTATTTCTTAATGAATGCGATGTCAAACTGCCCGAAGGTGGGGTGGGCCATGAACGGGCAGGACCGGCATTACCCAATTCGTATGGAGAACTTCACTCAGATAGAGTGTTCGCCTTGCGCTTCCAATGCCCCAGCACACTGCAGGGATGGGCAGATCGATCACAAAAATGGCCACCGCCGACTTGCCATATTATATGATACCAGAAAGGAATCTTATGGCAGCATGTGGGCTTGAAGATATTCAAAAGCGTATATGGGTAGTAACAATCGCGGAAATGATAAATGAAGGTCCCCGCATTTTTCGCAGATTGCCGGAAATACACAATGCCGTTTCCGTTCACCCGGAGCCACTATTGTGGTACTGCGGTTTGAGAACTGAGTTAGAATTGCTGATGCTTGAGTTTCAGAACAGAATCAGCGAACTGACAGAATTAACTCAGTTTAATGTTTTTTCTGATTATATCATCCTACGGATTTTGTAACGTATATTTGAGATATATATGGAGGTCGCACAGCGACTGGACATGTAGGGGTTCCTATTGATGATTCGATGTTTATACAGGAAATACAATAGAATGCATAAACGAGACAGTATTACATTCGCACGATTGTAATTACTAGGTAAATACATTTCTCACGATGTTTATTTTAAATATCAAATCACAAATTACTGTTACAACGTTAACATCTTCATTGTTTTACAAATGTTAAGATACCATACTAAAATGAAAGATGTGTTTCTAGGTCTTATGTAATATTTGATATTTAGATTTATGAGTAAATTGTTGATATATTTTTTTAATCATAATTGAATAGCTCTCATTTAACATATATTACACGTACGCCGGTAATCAAATCATTAAAACTTGTATTGTAAGACATTTGTGTTTGTAATTATCATCATGATAAATATAATAATAGTGTTGTCGTATTGATATAGTGTGACTTTTGTTGTTAAGTAATGATTTAATGACATGCAAAAACCTATAATGTCGAAAACACTGATGATGAAATCTATACATGCAGCTGCTATTTAACATTCTTTATAATATATCGACAAATGTTATCGTATTTTCATACACAAAACGGTGTCTCTGCAACGGTTTATTTTTTTAATTGTTGCCATTTCTGAATTCGTCATTGTCGCAGCCACTGTGAATATGTAAATGTTTCTATCATTGTAAACTTTAAGTTTTATGAAATGTTTTTCAAACAATATATATAATATAAAACAATCGTGTGATTTGCCGCGTCTATATGTGTATCCGCTAGAGTATTTAAACATGTGAGATGCATAAGCATCGTTAATTTTCTTTCCGTTACACATTATATATTTTTGTTAAATACATTGTAATATAAACGTCAATTATATAATTATAGTTCGTGTCAGTTTATATAATGTCTCGTTCAATTTCATAAGCAACTCAAAACTTGTTCATAATATATATAGGATCTGACATGAGTTGTCATATCATATCATATTTTATTAAACAAGTTCAGGAATTTGGTAAGTAAGCGAGCCTTTGGCGAGCCTACTAACGAATTTCCTGGACGAGTTTAATAAACTATGGTATGATATTACAACGAGTGTCAGATCTTTTTTACCAATTGACAAAACAAATGCTGATAGATCTAAAAGTTGTTTACTATCGTGACGTCATTTCATGTTGATGACGTCATTTCACCAAAATAAAGCCATGCTATTGGTTAGTTATTGATTCTGTAGTCAATGAAAATGCTTAAAAATGTTGTATCACACATGTGTAATATAAAAAAATACGTTTAAATGTCTGTATAACATTGAAAACAAGGTATAGCATGTGATAAAATAAATAGAGGATATTTGTTCATGTCAGTGTAAGATCGTTTGTTATTTCACGAGTGATCATAGAAAATATATTTCCACGAGTGGCGCAGCCACGAGTGAAAATATTATTTTTCTATGAGTATGATCACGAGTGAAATAACAAACGATCTTACACTGACATGAACAAATTTTCTGTTTCTTTTATGCCCTTTTTTCAAGAAAATAATAAAATATAATCTCCCTTTCGCTGAAAAGTGACCCTCTCTCTCGTGGCGTGCCTCAATACATTGAAATGACGTCATTTTTGACGTCATTTGTTGACGAAATACAGTCATTATTCCAGGGAAATTCTTCAGTTAAACAATTTTAAAATGTAAATAAACGGTAAAAAAAGCATAAAATTAAAAGAAAATATGTTGGATTCGGTGTATAACCGATTTTTATTTTACTCGTGATCGTAGAAAAAAATATAAACAAGGATATAAACAAGGGAAGTACATCTTGATATGATAATCTGTAAATAGAAAAAGAAATTCCGAAAATTTGTTCTTTTCACCGGTGAAAAGAACAATTTTGTTCTTTTCACTGCTGTTATTTCACTGCAGAACTGTCATATTTTATCATTAGGTATAAAATAAATACTGAAGCTGATTGTTCACTTATTGCATTATATTTGATATAAAATATAACATCATTTCCGTGTTTTAACGATAACTATACCATTGGGATTTATGACGCCATACCGTTATTGTCGAAAAGTTCATTTATCGGTTAAACGTAAGAACAACAGTTGACTGATATTGCGGCGAATTTCATTCCTTTTAATTTCTTTTTAATCATAATTTAAAATCGCAAGCTTCATAACTATTTCAATACATTGTCTACGACATGTAACTGAGTCGATGCAAGTATCAAGACGTTAAAGGAGTAACTTACGCATTGAGAGGTAACATATTGATAGCCATCCGTCTTCACTATCAGTAAACTTAACATTGTTTTGTTATCTTCTACTATGAGTTCATTGTATGTTTGCAAACAAACAAAAATATGTGGTACTTTTTGTCAAATTGGTCAAAGTAAAGAAAAAGCTTGACAAAAACTGTGCGAATCACATTTTTACATAACAATAATTTTCTTCCATGATATATTAGCAGAGTTCAAAGTGGTAAGTGTCCATGCAAAACATATATAATAATAATAATAACATTAATAATAATAATATAAATAATAATAATAATAATAATAATAATAATAATAATAATAACAAAAATAATAATAATAACAATAATAATAATAATAACTAGAAATGGCGCGGTGGATGCCGACGCATATCCCTACGCCGCCCGTGTTGACATAAGAGATGTTCAGTATAAAAGTGACGTCACGTCAATTGGTGAATAAATGACGAAGTTATGTTAAAACAAAATCTTAGGCCCCACCCCAACCCCCATTCTCCTCTATCTCCTCCTACACTATTAGCACTAGAACCTTGAAACTTTCGTCACCGTCACCGTCGNATTTATTTAGAAATCCACCCAGTGGTTTAACACTTCACAAAAAGTTTGCAATATAGCCATATAAGAAAGAAAAACTGCCCCGCCCTCTTACAGCCATGCTTTTCAATAAAACAAAATAGTTTTACAAAATATAGTAGTCACCTAATGACACTACCAATTATTTTGAAACCAAGATTTTAAAGTTTTCAATACTGCAATTTAAATCAAAATGATTTGAAAAAAATCTGGTAGACTTTCACATAAGGAACCTTTGCATTATTTTGGAATCCAGCAAATGGTTTCAGAAAAGATAACAACAATCCATATTTAACGGGTTTTGTTGCCATGCCAACAACAATTTTCTAAAAATTCATGAGATATTTAAACAACAAGGGACAAAATTGTCACAAAACCAGGTTTTCAAAAAAAAGTCTGATAAAGGGAGACAACTGCAACTCAAATTGTGCATTGCTACTGATTGTTCATCACAATTACCCCCCCCCCCCTTGTTTCAAAATCAATCTGTTTTCCGACCCAGTGACATAGTTTCTTACCCGGCATGACCCATATTCGAATTTAACCTAGATATTGTCTAGATACAATCTTTGACCAAGTTTCGTAAAGATAAGATGAAAACTATTTGAATTATTAGCGGGCAAGCTTGTTCCGCCCGCTCCAGCCAGCCCGCCAGCCCGCCCGCATTCGCCAATCAAATAACCAGTTTTTTCCTTCGGAAAACCTGGTTAATAATTATATAAAAAAATAACGATACTAATATTATTACTTATCTTTGAGACAACAACCATTTTTGCAATCTTTTGGTTCTTTATTTAATGGAAGTGATGAGTTGTCTTTTATTAAAAACACGACTTCACAATATAAGGTATAAACAAATATATTAGATGTTGGAAGACAAAGCGAACTTTACAATTATGAGATAATGTATGTTCCAAACTGTGAATATTATATATCTCTAAAAACTTTATTTAACCTGTTTTGTTTTCTTTGAATTACGATTTACTGATTTCGCAATTTCATTTACTTCAGAGACACATTTTCGCAACTACTTAGTCAAGTTGATATACGGTATCAGCACATACACGGATTAATGAGGATATTTAAAGAAATAAAAACGAATGTTGTAATCTTCAATGTGTCCATTCTATATTAAATTTTCATCTGTGTATATTCTGGTATACTTTGAATTCGAAGGAAATCCCGTCTTCTTCGTGATACGTATCTGAGGTTACGTCGTTTCTAAAAGAGTTAAGTATGACACGGTAATGCGCTTTGTTAATCGGGAAGTTATGAGGACTATATCAATCAATATGTGCTTTTTGTCAATTATAGCCCATTAATAACCAATAATTTAATAATAAACATAACATCTTAATCATGGTGAGACAAGTTGTATATTTAATTGCTAAAATCAAAACTGTAAAATCATTAAATCGGTAATCGTCGAGCAAAATTAGTATATGTCTTTAAGTTTAAACCACACACGTGACTAGTAATGCTTACTTTACTTCTCGGAAGTTGTCATCCAAATGCGGGAAAAATGTGTCTGCCGGAAAATTCTTGAACACGCGAGTGAGATATACTCGTTCACAGAGAGGGTGAGACAGGCACTCCTGCAGAAAACAAAACAATAATGTAGACTTATCTAATAGAACGGGCGAGACAGGCGCTAATGTAAGTCAATAACACCATTTGAATAGACTCGACCAGATAGCAGGAAAGACGGGCATTCATTTACTACACAAAACATTGATATTATAATGATTTCTTATTTGATAAATTACATATACAATTAGTAATTTAATCACGATATCATACCTGGTATATGCCGGAGCCACCCATTATCCAGACGCTGTCCACCTTCCCCTTCCGGTCCAGATCTGCAATATACTCCAGCGCCTCGGGTACACTACCGGCAACCGTCAGGAGATTCGGATGTGTTTTGATACTGCAAGCGGAAGTTCACGTTTTGAACTGCGATATGTTCAGATAAATCGTGTATTGTGATTTAGTTGATACGTGTTTTTTTTATTTTATTTCCTCTGTTGTTGCATAGCCTTTTGGCAATTAAATGGTTATTCAATCGAATAATTGAGCCGCGTTCTGGGAAAACTGGGCTTATTGCATGTGCGTAAAGTGTCATACAAGATTAGACTGTGCAAACCACATAAGCTAATCCTGGAAGACACTTTCCGATTTTATGGAATGTTTTATAATTGAACGGGGCTCAATTGTGGCGTGTTCTGAGAAAACTGGGCAAAATGCTTGCGTAAAGTGTCATCCAAGATAAGCCTGTGCAGTCCGCACAGGCTAATCCCGGACGACACTTTCCGCCTAAACTGGATTTTCGCTTAGAAGAGACCTCATTTTAACCAAGAATTCCAAAAAAGAGGAAATTGTCGTCCCTGATTAGCCTGTACGGATTGCACAGGCTAACCTGTGATGACAATTTACGCACAAGCATTTTGCCCAGTTTTCTCAGAACACGATATAATTATCCTCTTGCACTGATTTTGGTTTCAATTAAAATTATATGAAGTTAATGTTTATAAACATGTGTATGCTATGAAGTTAATGTTTATAAACATGTGTATGCTACGAAGTTCATGTTTATAAACATGTGTATGCTATAAAGTTAATGTTTATAAACATGTGTATGCTATGAAGTTAATGTTTATAAACATGTGCTATGCTATGAAGTTAATGTTTATAAACGTGCTGTATGTTTTGTGATTAATTCTGGGCTAAGTGTGAGGTAAATGCTATGAAGTTAATTTTCATAAACATGCGTATGTTTTTTATTAATTCTGGGCCAAGTGTGAGGTTTGGGACCCTTTCAAACGTTTTAAGCCCTATAATGCTGTGCGCGAATCGTGTGAAGGTGGTTACCACATCTTTTATCATTATTTTATGTTAAATGGCGTATGAATGTTTTATCTTGTATTATAAAGGAAATTTATTTATAATGATCTCTGTCCTGACAATGTTTCTGGAGTTTCACTATGAGTATATATTGTTGTCAGAAGGAAAGCTTCCATTAAAACAAGGGGAATCGTTAGTTTAAGTCAATGCGTGGGAAAGTTGATTTGTTACAGAGGTTTTGCCTTAATGTGCATTTAGAAATGCTGTGTTCTTAATTGCAAAAACCCATCTACATACTCTTTGACATGCCTTTTACCTGAAATATTCAGTTTCAGAGCTTATGTACCTGCTCACTTGCAGATAATGCGCTTTTGGGACGACATTGATGCAAATCTTCCTTCATTTTGGGAATTTTTCTGACGGTAATAGGATATTTTGTAAACTTTCCTCGATTAGGAAAGTACCTTTCACGGGCACTTTATAAAGAAGGAAAACAAACGCTGTGGACTCACATAGAACCCCTTGAATGAATACACACAATGTTGTAGACTCACCTAGTATCACGTGACTGACTACAGACGATATGGTAGACTCACCTAGGATCACGTGACTGACTTCAGCCGATATGGTAGACTCACCTAGTATCACGTGACTGACTACAGACGATATGGTAGACTCACCTAGGAGTACGTGACTGACTACAGACGATATGATACACGCCTCCATAGTTTGCCTGGAGCTCCGTAGATCCGGACCAGCTTTTGCGACCGTGTATGTGGATAATCATCAAACTAGGATCTGGATTAAACAACAACGTTACATGAATATAAAGTACAACACGGATGAAAGAACAGAAATCATGCGTTCATTTTAAATGTTAAAATAACAATATTTATCGTTTTTAATCCAAGTTTAATATATACACGACTATGAAGATGAAATGCCGTTTTAAAAGAAAAAAATAGGGTATTTACTATTCACCAGCTCTTAATTAATTAATGAGTTCAGCAAATCATTAACCGGTTTATCGCCGCCATTTTGTCCGACAAATAGAGTGCCATAGTAGGGAAATTGCGTTATATGTCAGATATATGAGAGAGCGAGCGATCGACTATTTATATATTGTATAATTGTGCTAATAATAATACGCCAATAAGCCGCTTCACAATAGGTTAAAACAGTTTTAAAATAATTGTATCTAGTATAATATTAAGTAATGGAATACGTTAAAACATACTCTGAAAACAAATCACACATTTTAAATCAATCAATCAAGCCGATATGTGTATATGTGATTCTCGCTCTCGGAAAACTGGACGTATTACATGTGCGTTAAGTGCCCTTCCAGATTAGCCTGTGCGGTCCGCAAACTTTCAGCTTTTATTGTTATTTTTGGTTTTTAATGAAGTCTCTTCTTAGCGAAAAGCCAGTTTAGGTGGAAAGTGTCATCCCTGATTGCGGGCTGCATAGGCTAATCTGGGACGACATTTTACGCACATGTTATAATACCCGTTTTCACAGAGCGAGGCTCATATCTATAATCTTACCTTTCTTGTGTGTGGATGTAGTCTTTAAATAATACTCAAAATCGGCCCTGTAAACAGACAGATGTGCACGCAAAAGGGGTATAGAAAAATGAGCCTTGTTCTGGGAAAACTGGTCTTAATGCGTGTGCGCAAAGTGTCACCAAATATGCCTGTAGATTGTCATCCCTCTTTCCGTCTTAGCTGGATTTTCTGATAGAAGCGATTTCCTTTAAAGAAAAATAACATTGAAGCGGACAGTATCGTTCCAAATTAAACTGTGCGGCTGTTCAGGCTTATCTGGGACGACACTTTACGCAACTGCATTGAGTTCAGTTTTTCCAGAACGAGGTTGCATTACTCCTGTATTCAATAGTCAAACAAAACAGTTTTGTATGTAAAGCACTACAAAATGTCGTCAGCAGACAGAGTGAAGATAAACAGTAAACTATTTACAAATCGATATTTTATTGCTTATATGCGTAGATTCATTGTTAAGTTCAAGGACTTTATTTGTCTGCTAATAGATTTTCCAATGGGAAAATTTGGCTTAATGCATGTGCGTAAAGTCTCTCCAAGATAAATCAGGGACGACACTTTCCGCATAGAATGGATTTTCGTTTAGAAGAGACATCCTACCGAAAATTCCATAACAGCGGAACGTGTGCACAGGATAAAATAGGACGACACTTTTCGCACATGCATTAAGCCCATTTTCACAGAACGAGGATGATACTTACTTCAACTTTGGCCATGGCAGACCCCCCTGGTAGCCGATGCCTCTGTTGTTATGACACATTGCCGCCATCATATTGAATGTCATTGAACCGTTCGTGGTTGAGACATTTTGTTCCATGATTTCCATTGGTCCACCTACGTCTCTGGCATAGCGCGTCAAACCGGTCCAGGACCTGCAAATGATTTCAACTCTGCAATCGTCATGACCATTCGAATGGTCGCAGTTCAAAGACAACGAAGTTAATAGCACAAGTTATGGCCTAAATTAACCAATGCATATAAATAGTGGTTTTTCTTTCTATATAAGCGTCTAAGCTGTTCTAAGTGAAATGATAACAACGATTTCAACGTATTCATTTTTAAATAAAACTGTACACAATCCTGTTTTGCATACTTTTAATGTCGTATATAGACGGACCATAATTGGTTGTACACTAACATTATGTAGCGTAACTAATTGTCAACGTATTTAATTTATCTTATAGAAACACAACAAGTCTCTGAGTGATAGAAACACAACAAGTCTCTGAGTGATTTACAACTATTTCTTTTATTTTTCTACTCAAATATTCTCTAATATCAATATTACAATTACAAGTTTCAATTCAATGTTTCTCTCAAATCTAACCGCAGAATATACTGAAGTCCTTTCTACATCAACATCTCGTTTTATATTGAAATATACATAAACATAAAAGAATGATATTCTTTACAACATATTTGATTGGTCAAAGCGATTAACTGAACACCCGTTGATTTCTTATTTGCTTGGTCGAAAGAGTTCCCTTACTACGTGTTATTTGCCGATTGGTTGAGCGTTGTTCCAACATGACGCTCCCCGGGAACGAAGTAACCAAGTTATTCATGTACCCATTTATCGAATAATCCTCTTAGATTTCTGGTTTGACTATTTGATGTAATGTCTTCATGCATAACCCAAAGGATATGAGAGATAACTTAATAAGATTACGACTCCCGTTGCAACACTCTGTATGTCTAGTGACAACAAGGTATAATAGTAATCCCCTTGACCGGCATAGATCAATGGATATATAAAATAACTTAGTACGATTAGAATGTCCGTGTCAATACTTTTGACAATTTTATCAACTGGGATAATACACGTATCTGAGTAACAGATTCCTACATTTACAATATCGTATCTTTGACCTTTCAAATTGTTTATTTAGTCTACTTTTACAATGAATGTAAGGTATGTCATGTTTCTACATGCAAGAAAATCCTATAATCATGGCCAATATATCATAAAGATTTGCTATTAAATTTCCAAACTTCATTTATGTTATTATTGTTCCTAACATTAAAATATTTTCTTTATAGACCCGTAGTATTATGATATTAGATTTACCATTAATAAGAATAGTTATTTTATTTATAAATATTGATGTAAATAAACTTTAAACATTTTCTTACATAATTAAAACATCTATTAAATTTCTGATATGCATACATGATTTTGTCATATTATTAAAACATCTGTTGAAAATTTCTGACTGACAGTTATTATAATTAAATTTACTTATAAATTCCTATCATATTATTAATATTATCTGTAATTAAATTTCTATCATATTGTTATATAACATAATATTTATGTTATAATAATAAACAATATCTTTATAGACCCGTATTATTATGATATAAGATTTATCATTAATTACAATAGTTATTTTATTTATAAATATTGATGTAAATAAACTTTTAACATTTTCTTACATTATTAAAACACCTATTTAATTTCTGATATGCATACATGATTTTGTCATATTATTAAAATATCTGTTGATAATTTCTGACAGATAGTTATGATAATTAAATTTACTTATAAATTCCTATCATGTTATTAATATTATCTGTAAATAAATTTCTATCATTTTGTTATATAACATAATATTTATGTTATAATAATAAACAATATGCATATGCTGTTACGTTACAATCATTCTATAATAAAAATCCCCTATTCGTTTTGTTTTTTTTTAGATTTCCGTTACTTTCAACACTAGTACACTTAAATGCTGCGTAAAGCTTTTGATGCACGTTTTTGCGTTAATAAATTAATTTCTCATCTGCATAGAAGCATTTGACTGAGATCTTTGTAGACACACGTTTAGTTTGCGATTAATTCTTCGGTAATTGTGGAGCTCGGCTATCACTAAAAACGGTTTAAACCCCCATGCTTTGCATTGGCCGTTCCAAAGAGGTGATCCCAGTTTGATGATTGAATGTTTATAGATACTTGGTGTTCTAATAGTATACGCAGTAGATAAGAGCATTCATAACCTGATAAGAGTTTCTGAAGTTTAGATTACAGGACGAGCACACTTTATATATTTATTTGTTCAAATTTGTCATTCCTTTTATTGTAAGTATACACATACATACACACACATATATGCACTGTGTCATTTGTGAATATAAGGTTGTTAAAATTGTACGTGTATAATTTTAATAATAATCGGTGGTAGTATTTATCGACACAATGTTGTCGTAAGGCTTTCCTAAAAACCGTATAATATTATTCCAGAACCACAACGCAACCTTTCGGGTTGCAGCTTACGAGAATATGTGTAATGGGCTGCATAATTTAATAACGAGTGTTTGTTTAAAATAAAACAAATGTCAATCATGGTGGTGCACCCTTAAAAGGACCTTTTCACAGATTTGTGCATGTATTGAAGTTTTTTTATTAAATGCTTTACATTGAGAAATGTAAACATTGAAACTAAAAAGCTCCAATAAAACAAAAACAAGAATAAGATTAAAGAAAGAAGAAAAAGTTATCCACCACTGGGCTCGAAGCACTGACCCCTGGAGGAAAAGTCTAACGCTTAGACCACTCGGTCATCCGTGCTTATACAGTTACTGGTGTATTTTAAACTTTATATAAGCAATCAACGTAGTGTCACAAATTATAACAATAACAACAGAACTCTCCAAATTATTCAATCGTTTCGCGTTGCAACGCTTTATAATTTTCAGGCTTTTAAATCGTAAAAAGATGCATGTAATGGATATTTAAGAGCATGGTACATGTTCAGTATTACTGTTTCCTCGCAAATAACATAACTACAACACAAATTTGCGAGTCTGAAACAGTTTTTTTTTCAATTTTGTCATCTTACCAAAACGTGAAAAGGTCCCTTTAACGTGACTTTGTCAACCGCAACTCGTGAGAACGTTTTGTTTCAATTATCTGATAACCTGAAGGTCATTGCGAGTTCGCACACTGACGTGAAAGGGTTAACAGGACTTTTAGTAAAAGGCATAGGCATACAAAAATGAGCCTCGCTCTGGGAAAACGGTGCTTAATGCATATGTGTAAAGTGTCGTCACAAATTAGCATGTGCAGTCCGCACAGGCTAATCAGGGGCGAAGCTTTCCGCTTCAACTGAATTTTCGCTATGAAAAGACTAACTTAAAACGGAAAAATACCATTAATTCGGAAAGTGTCGCACCTTATTTGCCTGTGAGAACTGCATTTTAGAGTGGTCATAATAGTACGAGAACATCCTTTTGCAAACATAACTGACATAATTTTCATGAAGATAATTTATTGCTACAAAAATAAACGTTTAGTTAAGTTCAAATGCAAGCACAACGCGTTTTAATGACTTAAAAAATATTTAACAAAAACAAACAGCCACTTCATTAATGAAAAGTCAAACATCGTTTATAAATATCTTACCTTACTTTAAACCGTATTACGCCCGAACGAAACGTTGAACACAGTATCAAACTTGTTACTTAAACACAATTATTTAAACCAAGCATACATTTAAACACTCACTCCACCTAATACAGATTGCGATTCTATACAGTGTACATTGACTGCACGTTAACACCAGCACACCGTGAATGTTAAGTTTATCAGCTATGAATTGACCACAATGCACCCAATTACCATGAAGCACCCAAGCGTGTCATGTACACACGGAAAGTAAATCGCTATTTTTTTGGATTATACAGATGTGCACTATACCTTACCTTTATAATGTTGTAAGCAATGTTTGACTAGGTATACGCACAATCTTGACGGATGTTTATGGTGTGTAAAGGGCATTTAAATTCTCTGTCTATTATTTCGCAACCGCTTTTCTTCTTTCATTTAATATACATGTATACAAAGAAGGTCTTCTTCTTCTTCTTCCAATTGATGTACTAATCTCACTATGGAGCATACTCGTACATGTACATACTCGTCTAGTCTGACAACATTTACATAAGCGACGATAGGTTCCGCTTTTATTTATTTCCGTTTAAAGAAAGTCTCTTGTTAGCAAAAGTCGAGTTTAGGAGGAAAGTTTCGTCCCTGATTAGCCTTTGCGGACTCTAAAGGCTAATCTGGGATGACACTTTACGCACATGCTCTGTCTGTATAATTATTTATAGCAGACGTTACAAAGGTTCGTTTTGGATCATTATCCCCGCGCTTTTTGTAACGCGTGGGGATATTGTGGTTATCTCCGCCGTCCGTCCGTCCTTCTGTCCGTCCGTCCGTCCGTCCTGTCCACTATCTCCACCTACACTATAAGCACTATAACCTTGAAACTTACACACATGGTAGCTATGAGCATATGTGCGACCCTGCACTATTTGGAATTTTGATGTGACCCCTGTGTCAAAAGTTATGGGTGTTGGGGTGGGGCCGAGTCAGAGATTTTCACTCATTTTTAATGTTATTTTACATTAACTTCTTCATTTCTACACCGATTTACTTCAAATTGACACTGAACATCTCTTATGACAATACGGTCAATCTCAACTATGCATGGCCCCTTTACCAACACTGGGGCGCCCCGCCCACATAGACCACCCCCACCCAAAAATGGCGATATATGATCTTGTCCGGGCCATAACTATGTCGTTCATTGTGGGATTTTAAAATCATTTGGCACATTTGTTTCCCATCATTGGACGGTGTGTCACGCGAAATAATTACGTCGATATATCCAAGGTCAAGGTCACACTTGCAGTTCAAAAGTCAAATATGGCCATAAATGAGCTTGTCCGGGGCATAACAATGTCATTCATTGTCATATATTTATGTCCCCGGTAGGGTGGCATATAGCATTTGAACTGTCTGTCCGTCCGTCTGTCTGTCTGTCCGTCCGTCCGTCCGAAAACTTTAACATTGGCCATAACTTTTGCAATATTGCAGATAGCAACTTGATATTTGGCATGCATGTGTATCTCATGGAGCTGCATATTTTGAGTGGTGAAAGGTCAAGGTCATGGTCATCCTTCAAGGTCCAAGGTAAAAAAACAAAGTAAAGGGAAGTAAAAAGCTTTAAAGTGAGATAATTTCTATTTATCATTTGGCAGGTACGAACAGCGGCGCAGTAGGGGGCATTGTGTTTCTGACAAACACATCTCTTGTTTTTTTCACGTTACTTCATAATTTAATGTTGATTATTGAGAATTGAAAATATGCATGACTTTGAAATTTAACTGGGTGACATTACTAACAACATGCGGCGTGGGGATACGCGTCGGCCGAGGCGGCGCCATTTCTAGTTTTCAATTGCATAGGTTTTTGTTTGTGGCTATAATTCTGAGTATGTATTGTTATTTGAAGTTTCATAATTAAGTGTCGTTGATTGCTTTGTATGGCATAGTCAAAATTGATTTCCACACCAAATTAGTAGTGTTAATAAAATCCCATTTATTTCGCGCTTAAATTTATTCGCGTGGCTTTGAAATGTTCATGTTATATAATATCTTTTTCGTTTTTTTTTTGTTGTTCTTTTTTTGCATAGCTAGTATTGTTCAAGCAATCGCATTGGTTGTTTTCGAAGTTAATGTTTAATTTTATATTTGGTTGTATACTTTTAATAAATGAGTAATAATACAGGAAGTTGGTAATTGAAATGTCATGTAGATAACACATTATTTTAAAACTAATTCACGTTAAGATTGATTAACTTTCAAACCATTCTTTATAAGGTCATGTTATTTGTTTGGATATCTTTTCAAATGATAATTTTACTGTTTTTATTATTGATTAGTTCGTCTGTAGAGCCCATCCATGCCTCAAATATATATTGTAAAAATATGTTATTTAAGAACTGTTTAACATTTAGAACATTTAAATGATTTGTCAACTCCAAATGTTTACATTAAATTATTGTAGAAAATTCTCAATGTGCATTGTTAGATATGTCTAGTAAACTTTTTTCTTAGCGGGACTTGATTGATTTTAGAAATGGTTTAATACAAGTAAACGTTTTACTTTCTTATTCAACAGGTTGTATTATAGTTGTCCTTTTTATTTTATCGGGTTTTTCATCCCATAAAAAGTTGAAAATACTGTATGTCGTTTATTCTTTTTATAATGTCTCCACTTGGATTTATAAGTACTGTGAATGTGAACGCTAATTTTGGGAGAGCATATGTTTTAAGATACTGACACACTGCCTAGAAGTGTTTATTTTTGGTGCTGCATTTTGTAAGGAAATCGTTGAAGATTTCAATGCGACTTCTGAATTGTAAAAACGGTGCAAAACTAAAAGACCACTGTAGACGGACACGCGCCGCCTGTAGTATGAATACACAGCATAACTACCAGACCGCGGAAATCTATATTCGACCAATGAATTGCAATTTTAGCGCGTAACGACTAGACAATAGGCGATTGACATGCGACAACTGTATTGTGAAGCCAGTACCTTACAACTAGAACATAGAAGACTGACATGTTTTGTGAACATGTTGCGTTACAATTAGATCGCGGGAGATTGGCATGCGACCCTTGCATGGTGAAGCCAGAACATTATCACTAAAACACGTTAGATTATTGTCGGCCACTGTATTGCGAATACGGCGCGTTACTACTAGACCACAGGAGATTGAATGCAACCCTGTTATTGTTAAAATGATGCGTAACACTAGAGATGCGACCATTTGATTTTGAAGCCAGTTACCAGTAGACCAAGGGAACATGTACATTTGACTACCACCGTATTGTGAATACGGAGCATTACTACCATTCTACTAGATATTTTATGGGACCCCAGTAATGTGAATGCGGTGCGTTACAACTAGACCACTGGAAAGTAAAATTCGACCCCTGTATTGTGAATACAGTTTGTTTCCAGTACACTGCGGATGTGTGGCATGCAATCCTTGGATTGTGAATTCGAAGCGTAACTTCTAGACCAAGGGAGATTGGCATGCGACACCTGTATTGTGAATAATATGCGTTACTACTAGACCACGGGAGATTGACATGCGATTCTTGTATTGTGAATACTGTGTGTTACTACTAGACCAAGGGTGATTGTCATGCGACCCTTGTATTGTAAAAACGGTGCGTTACTACTTGACCACGAGAGATTGACATGAGGCCCTGTATTGTGAACACTGTGCGTTATTACTTAAATGCGGGAGATTGACATGCGACCCCTGTATTATGAATACGGTGTGTTACTACTAGACCACTTGAGATTTAAATGCGACCCTTGTATTGTGAATGCAGTGCGTTACTACTAGACCACGAGAGATTGACATGAGGCCCTGTATTGTGAATAATGTGTGTTACTTCTAGACCACTTGAGATTGACATGAGGCCCTGTATTGTGAATACTGTGCGTTACTACTAGACCACTTGAGATTGACATGAGGCCCTGTATTGTGAATACTGTGCGTTATTACTAGACAACTTGAGATTGATATGCGACCCTGTATTGTGAATACTGTGTGTTACTACTAGACCACGGGATATTGACATGAGGCCCTGTATTGTGAATACTGTGCGTAACTACTAGGCCACTTAAGATTGATATGAAGCCCTGTATTGTGAATACTGTGTGTTACTTCTAGACCACTTGAGATTGACATGAGGCCCTGTATTATGAATACTGTGCGTTACTACTAGACCACTTGAGATTGAAATGAGGCCCTGTATTGTGAATACTGTGTGTTACTACTAGCCCACTTAAGATTGACATGAGGCCCTGAATTGTGAATACTATGTGTTACTACTAGACCACTTGAGATTGACATGAGGCCTTGTATTGTGAATACTGTGCGTTACAACTAGACCACTTCAGATTGACATTAGGCCCTGTATTGTGAACACTGTGCGTTACTACTAGACCACTTGAGATTGGCATGCGACCCTTGTATTGTGAATACAGTGCGTTACTACTAGTCCACGGGAGATTAACATGAGGCCCTGTATTGTGAATACTGTGCGTTACTACTAGACCACGGGAGATTGACATGAGGCCCTGTATTGTGAATACTGTGTATTACTACGAGACCACTTGAGATTGACATGAGACCCCTGTATTGTGAATACTGTGTATTACTACTAGAACACTTGAGATTGACATGGGGCCCCTGTATTGTGAATACTGTGTATTACTACTAACCACTTGAGATTGACATGAGACCCCTGTATTGTGAATGCTGTGTATTATTACGAGACCACTTGAGATTGATATGAGGCCCTGTATTGTGAATACTGTGTATTACTACTAGACCACTTGAGATTGACATGAGACCCCTGTATTGTGAATACTGTGTATTACTACTAGACCACTTGAGATTGACATGAGACCCCTGTATTGTGAATATTGTGTATTACTACGAGACCACTTGAGATTGATATGAGGCCCTGTATTGTGAATACTGTGTATTACTACTAGAACACGGGAGATTGACATGAGGCCATGTATTGTGAATAGTGTGTGTTACTACTAGACCACGGGAGATTGACATGCGACCCCTGTATTGTGAATACTGTGTATTACTACTAGAACACGGGAGATTGACATGAGGCCCTGTATTGTGAATACTGTGCGTTACTAATAGACCACGGGAGATTGACATGCGGACCTGTATTGTGAATATTGTGCGTTACTACTAGACCACTTCAGATTGACATGCGACCCCTGTATTGTGAATACTGTGCGTTACTTCTAGACCACGGAAGATTGTCATGCGACCCCTGTATTGTGAATACTGTGCGTTACTACTAGACCACTTGAGATTGACATGCGACCCCTGTATTGTGAATACTGTGCGTTACTACTAGACCACTTGAGATTGACATGAGGCCC
>VMBQ01001641.1:50179-114565 GCA_007657795.1 Dreissena rostriformis | reverse complement strand
ATAATAATAATAATAATAATAATAATAATAATAATAATAATAATAATAATAATAATAATAATAATAATAATAATAATAATAATAATAATAATAATAATAATAATACATCAATAAAAATAATGATAATTATAATGATAAGTTTTATAATAATAATAATTAGGAAAAGGTGTCGCTACCAATATATGATTGCAAGCATCGATATTGTTGCACGCGTGATTTATTGCTTTAACTATTAATTGATGTCGTTGTGGATACATAGATAGCGTTTTATTATGATGTCCTTGTCGTGAAATTAACAGTATAGCTTCTTCGATATGCAAAATATTATGTGGTGTCAAACTCTGTGCATGTATCAGTTTCGACTCTTTGTTAATTTATAGGAATAGGAAATAGGGAATTGATTAAAGCAAAAGCTGCATTCTTTAAACGCCGCCAGCGTCTTGATTTATCAATATTATCGCAATATTTGTAGCAGAATATGAATAAATGAAAGTTCCATCCAAAACATGTGCAAGTAATGAAATTACGTAGATATATCTTGTCGTTGATGACCTATGTTTACTACATCATTTATTAAGCAAGCGTGATCAGTAGCCAGTGTGCTTTTGTAAATTAAAACAAAATGCTTGTGGCCGTATATTTTATTGAAGAAACGGCTTCCGTGCATACATTAACCAATACACCACCTCATAGTGTAAAAGTCGTTATTTTATTAAGGCGAATAAATATGAGATATTTTCTCCAACCATCCAGCTCACATCGACTCTACGACTGCTTGCAAAATGTCAAAACCAATGTTCTGTTTTAAACGATTTGCATAGCTCAAACGCAATAAAAACCTTGATATATTTCGTTAAACGTATCCAACGTGTTAACTTGGTCCGTCAGCATTTGTATTATATTTGCAATATATACCAAAAATTATATTTTTATGTAAATGTGAAACAGAAAGTCCGTGTTTGCATTGATGAGTCAAATAAAAAAAAATCATAAAACGAAACAACACGATATATATATAGACCAATATACATTTGAGTGAAATAAGCAATAGGCGTCGATTTATAAAACCCAGTGTTGTAATCAAAATTTGTTCAATTCATTACATGTCTAAAACTAAATTAAAAACAAAACAACACTTTACAGCTTTCCTACGTTTAAAGATAATTCAGAGATTTATTACTAATGCCACTTCCGTTACTGTTTCACATGGTAAACTAATGTTCAATGTTTCATGTTTGCTATTTATCTCGATTCACTTGCGTACGTCCACAAATTGTTTAATGTCGCTCACAACTTTAGTGATTGTTTAATATGATAAGAGTATTGCCTCTTCGCACAAATTATATGTTCTATATTTTTGTTCAAAGTTTTAAAATAAAATAATACAAAAAGGCTAGTTATGCAACATTGATTATGTATGCTAACATAATTAATTAACTGTAATTAGTACCCACTATATGATGACAAAAACTATTAAACTTTGTAGTTTTTGTTATTTGATTATTCCAATTTAAAATGAAAATGGGTAAATTATTTACTTGGCAGAAAATGAATTCGTGATACGTTTTAAACAATACTGTCAAGTGCAGTTAAACTGTGACCCTGTTAAAAGCAAATTAAATATTTTTTTTAAATCGAGACAAAAATGCACGTGCAATTCAATTTAATAAGGCACGTAGAAATGTATTGCTCATATCGAGGTATTAGAAGTATCGAAATATAATGATACAAATATTGTATGTAGAAATGAAAGGTCTTTTTGCCATATGATGGAGAGAGAGGGCAGCAGAAGATTGGTTTCTTATGATAGAGCATGACTAAAATATGGCAGTGAAATACAAAACCCCTTCGCAGCATCCTGTAGGGATATTTGGAAACTGCATTACAATTATAGCTTTACACAATTATTCAAGAAAACACTCTTAAACCGAACAGGGTTTCAGAATATAAAAGAGACATACTTTTTCAAGTACAGAGTCACAATTATGGTATTGTTTAGTTGTGTATGTGCTTCATACATCACTTAGTGTCATTGAAACACTTATCATTATGAATAGAACATCTGCCTACAATCTTCCGTCTTAAGGAGAATACTCACATTAATGAAGTAGTGTTTGAAGTGTGCAGGCTTGACTAAGAATTGAAACAATTTTAAACAATCTATAAAACTTCCTTCTCCAGTTTGCCGAGAGTGAATGATACAGTTTTTAAAAGTGGTATTTTCAAAAGACCAAAATAAATATTCAACTACAATTAAACAATTTCGATGTTTAAAATTCAACCTTAACAAAATGTTACTGAAATTGGGAAAACCCTCTCACACTTATATTAATAAAGTTAATAGATTAATTTGTTTTCCTATAAGAGAAGAATAATTAAACAAAGTTTGATAAAAAAAAACTCAAATCCAAGATAATTATAAGTTGACCATTTTCAATTTTGGCGAGGAAAATATTGCCAAATGCATCTACTACTAAAAAATGTTTCAAGTTTCATGGAAAACTTCAGCTAAACAAAATTTAACAAAACCAATGGCAACCAGGTCAATTCCAAAGTTTGTTTTTTGAAACATGACTTGATAAGAAATGGTCATAAGCAAACTGTTCAAGTTTATAAGCTTTATAGTGCATTGTGTAAGAGCAAGACACACGTTTTAATAAGATTAGATCAAACGACTTAGTTTTTGACGCATGCGACCCAGATTCACACTAGGTCTAGTTTTAATGAAGACAAACATTCTTGAAAGTTTGGCGTCGAATGTTTTTTCTAAGATTTTAACTGGTGACCTCGTGTTATGTAGATGGGCAAAATTTGAGTTTGGCTAATATATTGTTAAGATAAACATTATGACCCAGATTTATAAGATTGAGTAAAGAATGTGGAATCTAATGAAGTAGCAATGTCTTTGTAAGATTTGACCTGGTGACCAATAGTTTTTGGATGTAGATGCTTATATATTGTCAAGCTATACATTCTGACCAGTTTCATCAAGATTAACTCTGGCTTCTAGATTGGTAACGAGGATTATCTAAAAAGAGCCAAATACTTAATTTGGAAAAAAAATGTATTGTAACTTGTGATTTGAATGTGTTTATTGCAATTCACAAACCCTAAACAAAGTTCGCTTTCGGGAATCGTTTAATGTTCCGGAAAAATTTCGTGTACTTTCGATTGTACTTACGTATTGGTACATTTACATTTATAATTTATCTAATAAATTCATGTAATGTATGTTTTCAATTTCATATAAATAAACTTACACTTTATTAAAATAGCATTACAAAGACTAGATAGAAAACAAATGATTTTAAATAAGTTTCCATTTTCAAGATGCAAATGAAATAAAAAGTCAATATCGTGTTGTTTTTATAATAAGAAGTGTTTCTAGAGTAACAAACAAGAGGTTTTATGGTACATAATCATGTGATTCATGTAATGGCGTGCACGCAAGAATATTAAATTTTAGGTAAGTGATACAACTATTCCAAACTTACATGTCTTTCTGTAATTGTTTTATATTCTGTTATTTTCCTGCCAAAATAATGTTCAAACAATTCTTTATACATAGACCTGTATGTGTGCATGTCATAATCAAATGCAATATCAGTATATATCGACTACATCCCTGAGAGAGGCAGTTTCTTAGACAAATCATGACTTATCGTTAAAAGATAATACGCTTTATTTATACCGATCTTTCACAAAACAAATATTGAACTATTGGAAGTAAAGACAAATGCTTGTTTATGATGCAACATTTTCAAACAAACTATTCAGCGAGGTATTCTTCTAACACAGGTAAGCGGTAACCACTGCATTCACAAGACAATATCCCCATCAGGTCTGGAAAGATTTCTAGTATTTAGCGTTTTTGTATGTTTATGCAAGTCAGTGCTTTTTTATTCCATACAGTTACTTGTAATACATGGTTTACAGTCTAACATATATAAAGACATATAAATATATATTATTTTTTTTATAATTTACTTTGACTAACAATAATATTCGATCAACCATCATGACTAAGCGTGCTATCGTGGAAAGGATTTGATACGAGCTACGCACAGGTTGAACCATTATAGGGACTGAGTAACCACTTAGAAACGCTCGTCTGATTTCGAATTGTTTGGTTGATGCGAACGGTTGGTGTTGGTTTAATTTAATGTTTCTATCAAATTAAGTTATTATTGAAGGATTTATAATGAACGCGTAAGAAATTTACGTGACAGGCGAAGGTTCTGCGTTAGTTTAAATGTATCGCTGTGAAACTCAATTTATATTTTGAAATCGAACGTGACTTCTTTCACTGAAAAGGGACATACACGTGTGTTGATGTTATGTGTATTGGGTGTAATCGGATGACAATTAGTGTGATAGTTTTGTAAAATGTAACAAGATTAATGAGGTGATGAACGAAGCACACCAATATTTGCATTTTTATACATTCGAATATGTATTTCTGAACATTAACGTATCTTACTTGAAGGGGATTCCCCTCATCAGTGTTTTCTTAAATTGAACGCATTTGAGATAATTGTTTGAGTAGTACAAATAACTGGTGTTATCGTTCATAATACATGGTGCATTTTAGACTGATAAACGTTAAGATGTGCACACANGGCATGTTATATCCAATTGCTAAATGCACTTGATTTATTTCCAATGACGTTACATTTGGCACATTTTGTTTTAATTTTTGTAGATCAGCGCAGGTTTAAAAAGAAAACATCAAATACTCCGCAAGTATATTGAAAGCTTGGCAAATCAGAACAAAATGACTAATGAAATATTGAGTTAGTTTTACTGCAATTGATGTTACGGATTTAACTGGATGATAATCACGACACTTACCGGTTCGATTTGTTATGATTTGCGGAATGGTTGTAAAAAAAAACTTTAAGATCTCGATCTCGAAATTCCTAAACTTTAAGCCCCAGTCCCATATAAGCATGGATGGACACGGCAGTCGCGGATCGCCCGGGATTTTCCCGGATCAGTAAGCGCTGTTTTTTTAACTTCCGGTATTGACAGTCTTGAACCACGAAGTACAATAAAGGGCTCTTTTTTACTTTGGTTAGTTATTCAGCCAAAGAGTGGCACCGTTTGTAAATAGGGTTGTTTTTCATTGAGTGTGTATGCCACGAGTTATTTAATAAGGCATCTAAGACAGACCGTAGTACCTCATATCTGCTGGTGGTGGCGGTTAGTTCAGATCTGTTGATTGCATTTTGTCTGGTTTGTCGAAGTTGGCAGACAGTTTACGTTATCATCCGTAAATCTGGTTGTTTATTTTCTCCCATTTTGATATCTTGAGCAGTAATCGGACATCATTTGATTCTTCGGACACGATTTCACTGTGAAGTTGTATGTTATCTATTTTAATCGCATTATTCCAAATCGGGCATATTGTATTTATTTTTATTCCAGGGGTTTGTGAGATGAAAGTGTTGGCATCCGATGACACATGCCAAAGCCNCTTAGAAACGTTCGTCTGATTTCGAAATGTTTAGTTGAAGCGAACGGTTGGTGTTGGTTTAATTTATTTTTTCTATCAAATTATGTTATTATTGAAGGATTTATAATGAACGCGTAAGAAATCTACGTGACAGGCGAAGGTTGTGCGTAAGTTTAAACTCAATTTATATTTTGAAATCGAACGTGACTTCTTTCATTGAAAAGGAACATACAAATGTGTTGATGTTATATAACCACATTTGTATTGGGTGTAATCGGATGACAACTAGTGTGATAGTTTTGTAAAATGTAACAAGATTAATGAGGTGATGTACGAAGCACACCAATATTTGCATTTTCAAACATTCGAATATGTATTTCTAAACATTACCGTATCTTACTTGAAGGGGAGTCCCCTCATTAGTTTTTCTTAAATTGAACGCATTTGAGATTATTGTTTGAGAAGTACAAATAACTGGTGTTATCGTTCATAATACATGGTGCATTTTAGACTGATAAACGTTAAGATGTGCACACAGGAATAGTTATTTTATAAGTCTGCGTTGCGACCTACACATCCGTTTGAAGTTCGAATGCTTATTTCATATTTTGGTACGTTAATGATAACGGTTAAACTACATCTTGTTTCTAAATTCAAAATTTACGTACACGGAGATTTAATTGAGTAGAAGTGTGCTGTAATCAACAATTTGTAAGGGTTATCCAGTGTATAGTTTGTATTCCGTTCAAAAAAAAATGGCATGATATATCCAATCGCTAAATGCACTTGATTTATTTCCAATGACGTTACATTTGGCACATTTTGTTTTAATTTTTGAAGAGCAGCGCAGGTTTAAAAAAAACATAAAATACTCCACAAGTATATTGAAAGCTTTGCAAATCAGAACAAAATGACTAATGAAATATTGAGTGAGTTTTACTGCAATGGTTGTTACGGATTTAACTGGATGATAATCACGACACATACCGGTTCGATTTGTTATGATTTACGGAATGGTTGTAAAAACAAACTTTAAGATCTCGATCACGAAATTCCTAAACTTTAAGCCCCAGTCCCATATAAGCACGGATGGACACGGCAGTCGCGGATCGCCCGGGATTTTCCCGGATCAAGAACCGGGACGATCCGTGGCCTTTTGGGATTTGTGAGCGTCGACAGTCTTCCCAAGACCATCACCCCGGCAGCAACTCGGCGCCCACGCGGACCGTCCCGAACAGTCATGGGAGAGCTACGGACCTTCACGACAGAGACACGGATAAACACGTACCAACACGGCATCTACACGGACCATCCCGGACCGACAAAAACTGGTATAAAAGCATGATAAAAGGATGATCCGTGTAGCTGCCGTGTTGGGTCCGGGGACAGTCGTATAAGGTTCGGGGAAAACCATAGTTATGCCTTGGTTGTCCGGGTGCGTCCTTGACAGTCCGGGAACACATTTCAGGTTGTCTCCTATGCTCCCGACGATGCAACAATGGCGATGAGATGAAGACTGAGGAAAAGCTGATGCTAATGAGATACCAGCTTCTATTGCAAAAAGCTCAGGTTGAACACAGTATCCTTATTGCTAAAGCGAAGCTTCGACAGAGAAGTAGCAAATAAATTCGCTTAACATATTTTTCTAAACCAATGAGTAGACTGAAAAGGAGAACCAGCTGAGTCAGACAATTGCTCGCCAAACGACCAGGCCTGGGTGATAACGTACGGCTGATGGACGAACTGAAGAATAAAGACGCACATATACCCTACACATGGGCTATCAGACAAACCAAGATATCCTGACACGTATTGAGCAAAGAATCAAGCTGAAGAAGTAAAACTGCATTAATCATCTGGCAGCTGACGTTGAGTTTGCAAAAACATTGCGGTACCTAACATCTGGGACAGTTACCACTGTCTGATGGTTTTTGGGTCGCACACAGCACCGTCTCCAAGAGCATCATTCAGGTCTGCAATGCGTTCTTTTAGAAATTGCTGAGGAACCAATGCCCTTTCCTGAAACACCAGATAAGTAGAAAAGCATCGTCAAGCAGTTCGGTGAACTATAGCAGTTGCACAACTGTGTGGTTGTATTGGACGGGAAGCACGTCGCTGTTCATTGTCCTCGGTGTGGTAGCTCCTTGTTCTACAACTATTATCATTCCATAATTCGCATGGCCTTGGTCGACACCGACTACAAATTCATGTGGGTTGCAATAGGCTGCACTGATTGTCTTGTTGAAGATAGGGTTCTCATTGTTCCAATCGGCTATGATGACCTCCTTTGTCTCTGAAAGGATGAGGGGCGTCTTCTATATTCTTAAGACGGCAATTGATATGGGGGTGCTGATGGTTGTTGATCTACTTGTTAATGTAATGCGATCTTTCTTGGTTTCGAGCTTGTTTTTCCTTGTTGTCGCTGTTCTGCATCGGTAGCGGATGCTGCTTTTGACGATCTTTTGGGAAATGGATGACCAACTTTGACAATACGCGTCATTTTAGGTGGTGCTCTGACGTCTAAGCTATGTATACGAGGTTACACCTTCGAGATTTGATTGCAGAATGATTGATTCATTGAAAATCGACCTCATTTTATACAAGTTATGGTCGGTCCGGCGCAGATCGTGTTTAGTCCGTATGCATGCCGTGTTAGTCCATGTCGTTGTCGTGTAGGTCCGGATTGTCCGTGTAGATGCCGTGTTGGTCCGTGTTTATACGTGTCTCTGCCGGGTAGGACCGTAGCTCTGCATTGACTGTCCAGGACAGTCCGCGTGGGCGCCGTGATGATGGCGTGTTGCTGCCGGGTTGGTCCGTGTGGATGCCGTGTTGTCATCGGGATGATGGTCTTTGGAAGCCCGTCGACGCTCAAAAATCCCAAAAGGCCACGGTTCTTCCCGATTCTTGATCCGGCGCGATCCGGGACGATCCGGGACTGCCGTGTCCATCCTTGCTTATATGGGACTGGGGCTTAACGCAATTCATTACTTCCAGATGAAAAGACTCTGCTTACGCATTATTATTGAACAATGCGATTTATTTTGAACGCACTTTTCGCGTTATACAATTATTTATAAAATAAAATAAAAGATGTATTCAATAATAGTTCTTTTATTTATCATACAGTCTTAGATAGTGTTCAGTGTCACTCATGATCGCGGCGGTCGTCGAGTCTTCCGCAGGGACCCTCATGGTTCGATCGACAATCATTTTGAGATAATGTTCTTTGGCGGCCTGGACGTCTGTTTGCGCGGGCTCGAAATGAAATGCGTAAAACTGTTTAAATGTGTGTTCAATCGTGATTGCAGAGCCTTTTTAACTTTGCCAGCAGTAAAATAAAATGGGGTAGCCAATTAACGGCGGACTTTTTTGCTTTACAAAGACAATATTGCCTTCAGTCGAAATATCACTGTATGCGCTGATATCTTTCTGATTAGTTCGACAACTTGGAATCGACAGTAGTCACATGTAAGTAAGCGCTGTTTTATAACTTCCGGTACTGACAGTCTTGAACCACGAAGTACAATAAAGGGCTCTTTTTTCACTTTGGTTAGTAATTCAGACAAAGAGTGGCACCGTTTGTAAATAGGGTTGTTTTTCATTGAGTGTGTATGCCACGAGTTATTTAATAAGGCATCTATGACAGACCGTAGTACCTCATATCTGCGGGTTGTGGCGGTTAGTTCAGATCTGTTGATTGCATTTTGTCTGGTTTGTCCAAGTTGGCACCCAGTTTACGTTATCATCCGTAAATCTGGTTGTTTATTTTCTCCCATTTTGATATCTTGAGCAGTAATCGGAAATCATTTGATTCTTCGAACACGATTTCACTGTGAAGTTGTTTGTTATCTATTTTAATCGCATTATTCCAAATCGGGCATATTGTATTAAATTTTATTCCATGGGTTTGTGAGATAAAAGTGTTGGCATCCGATGACACATGCCAAAGCCCCGTGTTTTGTTTGTGGATTGTACTGTTATACGTGGGTTAATGCGTCGCTTCCATACACAATTGATTTTCCTGGATCAATATCGATGATTACCCCCACTGGACTAGCATCCAATTATTTAAATTTATATCTTTAACGTTGAAAACCAGGTTTCTTTGCGTTATCATGTTTCTGGCGTAACCTTTAATTCAGCCTACAAGCACTGTGTCTGTGCTTTCTTTCTGCTAAGATCTATACGGCGTATGAAGGACAACGGCACATTTAATTTGTAATCCAACATGAAAATTTTACGCGCATTTAACAACTTCCAAAATATAAATTAAAAAGCAACAAATGAATTTCTCCGTATATGCTGACAGTTTACTGATTTTTATTCAGCATTACACCGGAAGCAAATTGACAGGTCGGTCACGAAAACGGTATTACATGTTCTGGCATTGTAATAATTAATCAGAATGATAATATATTTCAGCATATACTGTTTTCAAATGTATTCAGATACTTTTGACATGAACACATCGAAGTAAAAGTAAAATGCATTGAATACAACTCCATGTATTTATTTTATATTTGAAAGGGCCGATCGCATCAGGCAAACACAACGATTTAGCAAGAAATGTTCCCACATAATACATTATATTATTATAGTAACAGTAGTTTTAGTCCGCGGCTCCTAATTAACCCCGTACGGTATAATACATGATCAGTTAAATAATATTCAATAGCAATTTACTAACATGTATAACAACGGTTCGAATTAAAAGGAAGCCGTTTAATGAATTTTTCTAACACAATACCATTATTTCTCCCAACCAAGTTTATTTAATGATGTTACATTATTTGATTCCGTGGCTTCATTTAACTTTAGTGACTGTATTAAGTAACGGATCATATATTGAAAAATACCCTGTCAGCATATGACCTGCTTAAGCCGAAAGAATAAGTAATATGTTTAAGGCAAGACATGTTGCATATGAAATATATGTTTAACATGAGTTACGCTTTCTCTCATTCGCAAATTCCTTTAATTGCAATTCAAGCACATTGGTTAACTTTGGTGCATTACTGCAACTAATATATATGCTGCAAACATGTCAATGATGACCAGTTTATATGTATTTCGTGAATGCATACATATTCGTGATCGTGTTAATATTATTTACTTATACTTATTTCATGACAAGAAATATTACAAACATTTGTTCCCATATAAGCTCATCTTAGATCTTACTGCAGCACTGTATAGATGGCTGAAGATGGCGCCAGACGTGATGAATCAGGGGTGTTCCCTGGACAGGGCAATGTGTCCAACCAACAAGCCCTGGTAAGCTGGTAACACTTTGAAACATGCAATTAACACCGTTCTTAGGAATATTCTTAAATCCACTTATGAGTGTCTATACATGGCGGAGAACGAAAGACTTTTTTACATGACACGTCTGTAATTTTTCTATCTCCATTAAAATTGCAAAACAACTGTGTTAAGTTTTACAATTTTCACTTACATCATGAACGCTCTGTTTACATATCAAGCCGTTGTATTTACCCAGAAAAGTTTTTTTTTTCAGATTATTATGTTAACTGATGCAGCTTCAATCATTCAATTTTAGATATATCAATATTGGTAACAAAAGTGTTATGTTGTAACATTTTAAGATTAATACAGTACGTGTTAATTAAAGAATTTCAAGCATATATCAACTCTTATTTTATTGTCGGTTAATTGTCTCGAGTGTCTTCATTTGAATCATGGTAATCGATTATGGTTGGGAATCAATTGACCCAACTCTCATACCGGGTTATTAAACAAGCGAACAAACAAATTAACATTTGGTCTATTTTCACCATTTATTGCTTTTGAATTGATGACATTTCGGATGGCCGATTAAGGCTTATCCAAAATGAGTGTCATACCTTAAGTATAGTATTACGATGTTAAGTCACAATGCATGTTAGATGTACATTCCAGTGCACTCGTCATTTAATATCAGATTATTACATCAAATCATGTTTAAATATTCGTTATTGTAAATATATTTTAGGTTCAGTGGGAAAATGCCTCCGTCCAGATATGCACTGTGATGAGATGGCTCGGGTACGGACCGGACATCAGACAGGCACGGAGAGACGCATACAGGGAGATTGCCAGATTTATTACACTACGAAATAGAGAAATAGCGACGTTGATGATTATGGGAAGCAAGGCTGAGGGGCTGACCTTCTATATGGAAAGTGACAGAGATGACATGTATTTACTTTATAATTTTGTCTGTGTAGAAGATGGTGTTGATGCTAGTACCTTTCCTAAGGTGGTAACCGTGTTGAGATCGTGCAGCCTTAAATGTTACCCGGGACACTGTAGACTGCTACTCGAGAGACGAGGTACACTGATTCGTTCTGAAGTAAAAAATGCGTTTTGTGATTACGGATATGGTCGCGAGCTCCTAAGCAGTGACTTATATGTGAATAATATGTCGATGCGAAAAACTGGTAAAGACATGGTGCTGCATGATCGTTCGGGACCTTCAATACCAATTACAGTCAGCGGAACATTACACAGTGACACCGTTCTTTCATTACATTTCTACTGCCCCGAAATCCTGTCAAAATGGGCCGCAAGAGCGCGCCACTGGCCACCACCGGAAGTCGTTCAGAAAGTNACGAGATGGTTTACCAGTCCTATGAGTACATATAAATATATGCCAGTATTCGACAACTACCATACGTTCAATCAAAGGTATGAGGATATTGGCTATAGAACGGATTTCATCACCCATTATCACACAAGATATGAACAGTCTGATAAAAACGCCCCATCTAATATATTTAACTTCATTATATTAACCCAGAAACCATCTCGAACACGAACATAAACACACAGCCATCTGGCTGCTGATTTATTCCTTCCGGCAATATTCGATACATATGAAAGTTATCCTCTCAGAGGTAATTGCCAATTAAACTCGGCAATATCAACTGCTTTCGCTCAAGAGCTCTGTTGGATTCGTTTCCGCATTCACGCTAATAAAACCAATCATTTACCTTCGCCCGTAATAAAAGGCGAGCGCTGTGTTATTTTCTGATGTTCGGCGGTTTTCGTAAATGATGTTGCAATATTTCGGTATTGTTCGGAATGCAATCGGGTTCATTTGTATCAGAAAGCTTTTGGATGATTGTTTTTACGACATATCGTTAATAGAAGGTTTTTTTATGAATAAATATACTTATACATCTCGAGTATGAGAGATTTCAGATATGTGTGTGTTTGGATAATCGTCTTTCATCATTTATACGGTAAGTTAAAGATTATTTTAACCGTGTGAAGTGCTTTATGTGTCAGTTACAGAGACAGGTACACGCGAATGATGAAGTGCTTTACGAGTAGTAAGAACAGGAGTAGAAGAATTACAAGTAGTAGTTCAGCAGTATAGCTCCTCGAATTAACCCAAATGTAATCAAATTAACACATATGTGATCAAATAAATCCAAATGTGATCGAATTAACCCATATGTGATCGAATTAACCCAAATGTGATCGAATTAACTCACATGTTATCGAATTAACCCATATGTGATCGAATTAACCCAGATTTGATCGAATTAACCCATATGTGATCGAATTAACCCACATGTGATCGAATCAACCCAAATGTGGTCGAATTAACCCAATGTAATCGAATTAACTAGCTGTGATTTAATTACCTCAAATGTGATTGAATTAACCCAACTGTGAATTCATCCAAATTGCACTAAATAGTCATAGTGTGTCTTCTTTTCAGAAAGTTGTAAAAATTGTTTATGTAAACCGGGTAATAAAGAAATTAAATGAAATGCAGTCACTTTAAAAGAAATATGTTGCTGTTAAAAGGATTCGCAAACAATGGTTCTAACAAAGTATACAGAAAATATGCCTTATAATGCTTCAGACCTTGGTTTGAACATTTCTATCAGTGACAACAGTATCTGTTCTATAATGTATAATGAATGGTATTACAAGATTTAAAAAAAAATATGAAATGATAAACTAACATAAAGTTAATAGTATATAAGTGGACAAGCATTATGAAAATTTAATTCGATTCCATTTTTGTTCAAAAATATTCAATGAATCATTACTGAGGGCTATGTCTTTCTCAATCTGGATTTTTAGCTTCATGCTATGTATGAAACAATTAAAATTTGTTGTTTGTTTTCTGTATTTCATGTTAAAGATAAAATATTTCATAACTATAAGAATAACATTCACAATATTATTACCGTCTATTGATTTAAGTAAGTTAATTCCAAACTAACGTTCAAGAAGAATAGTGTTTAGTTGTTTTTGGCTAAGAAAAGTTGTCAACTTATTCCAGATAGGTTGGATGCATTTGCACTCCCAAAATAGATGTTCTATGGTTTCGATATTTTCACCGCAGAAGTCACATAAGTTAGAGTTAGACAGTTTGCATTTAAAAAAGGTTTTTATCGGTCGCGATAATTCGATGTATGTATTTGAACTGAAAGTTTCTTAGTGTGATGTCGATTGTAGTTTTGTAAGACATAACAAATATTTTTTTCCAGTTTAATTCACGTTCTTGGAATATATTTTGCCATTTTATTAGGAATTTGGATGTTTCGTTAATGAACTTGTTTATTTGTATTTTGTATAATAGTTTGTTCGGTTTTTGTTTTGTTGAGAGTTTTTCGAGAAAGTTGGTTCTAATGTTTTGCGTGTTGTTTGTATTTATAATAGATTTTATATCTGAAGGAATACTTTTAATTAGCCAGTTATACATCAGGAAGTCTGTTGTAGGTATTTCATACAAGTAGCATATATTATCGAAGGAATACAAATTGTCTATTCGGTAATCAAGGATTCTGTTTTACTTAAACGCAATTATTATACATGACAAAATCTGGTGAACTACTTTTATATAACTTAATACAATAACATATATGATCATTTGCATTTAGATGTGGAACATAAACACCACATAATCAGCACATAACCAGCACTTTAAAGACCTAGTGTAAGCCTTCTTTATTTGACCCCACCCGCCCCAAAATCCCGATGTATAACCCAGTATATTGCCACCCGGCTGTGGTCACATTTCAGCGACCCCTATCAGCGGTGATCAATACACAGATGCAGAGTAAGCGTGCGGTACTGCCTATGAAAACGGGGCTTACCGGCCATTCATGTGCGTAATGTGTCGTCCTAGATTTGTCTGTGCAGTCCGCACAGGCTAACCAGGGACGACACTTTCAGCTTGTATGATAGTTTTCGTTTGAAGGATGTCTCTTCTTAGCAAAAATCCATTTTAGGCCGAATGTGTCGAACCGGATAAGCCGGTGCCGACTGCACAGGCTAATCTGGAATGACACTTTCGCACGTGCATTAAGCCCCGTTTTCCCAGATCGAGGCTGATAGAGATGGGATAGTATATGGTTGATCAATACAATGAGTGGAATACCAAATGGAGTGGCGGACATTCCAAAAACTAGACTTTAAACCAATTTTACATTATACTCACATTTCGGGATAGCATATGGTTGATCAATACAATGAGTAGAATACCAAATTGAGTGGCGGATATTCCTAAAACTAGACTTTAAACCAATTTCACATTATACTCACATTTAAATGTTGATATGGAAAACAAAGAGCGCAATGGTTTCTATTGCATTATTTGTTTGTGTCATCGTATGGACAGTTTTATACTCATTATCGCATATAGTGCATATATGGAATGCGTTATTTTTTATAAATACACAATTGTAATCATTATCGTATATAGGTATACTATAGAAATTCCTGGCTTAGGTAATCGTCTACCCCTTCCTTGCCCGATCTTGGGGTTCTTTTCGATCTCAAAAAATCTTTTCAGAGGCGAAATAATCACAGGCGAAATTTCGGAATAATCTCGGTTTATTTATGATTGACCTAGTTCGATGGCGATTCAAACGCATACAATAGTTTTACATTGACACCGCTTTATTTGCTGAATACTCTTCACTCGTTCATAAAGCAGTTTTATAACCTGTCATGTCTTTATAGTATTTGTGTAATTTGACAACTTTTGCAACAGTTAGTGTAAACGAACTTCTTCTCTTTTACTGGCTAAAATAACTATTACGGTGATTTGGTAAATCGTAGAATATTTTGCGAGTGGTTTTTAGAACACAGTTATTATAGTTGTTTACAAGCGTATACTACTCCAGAATTACAAGTATTTGTATTTGTCCCAAATAATGCATGAGATGTGTTGAGAATACAAACTCAATAAAAATAAAATTTCAAATAAATCGAACATTACATTATTTCTTACAATTCAAATGGTACGTGATGCTTACAGAATAGCTTCATTTTCCATACTTGTATTACTTCACTTGCCACCCATGTGGTAAAAAAACATACATATATTTTGTTGCAAAATATTGTATTGCAAAAAAATACTTTATAATTTTATGGCTATTCAAGACATAGTGACGTCATCCGCCCCGGATGTAGAAATAGATTGGGCGCGGGCCTTATCCTCAAGGAAAATACGTGTCACGTGGCGCACAATACCGGAAGTGACACAAGAGGAGGCAGTCCAGTATGTGGTCAAGTAAGTTGTCGCATTAAATGAATGTATTTTGTGCTCTGGGAAAACGGGACTAATGCATGTGCGTAAAGTATTGTCCACGATTAGCCTGTGTAGTCCGCCCAGGCTATTCAGCGACGATACTTTCCTGTTTTATTCATTTTTTCGCTTAAAGGAAGTCTCTTCTACACGAAATCCAGTGTAGGCGGACTGCAAATACTAATCTTGGACGGCACTTGACGCACGTGCATGAACCCCTATTTTCCCAACGCTGCTCATTTATATTGCGGGTTTAATTATCTCACATTCTTTTGAAACGAATGCAGTAAGTTATTGCAGATGTTCTTAACTTTGCGCGTGATTTCATTTCTTATAATCCTGTGCTTTCTTATCATTGATTAAAATGAAAATTAAAGCGCATACATAAACTATCCTTGATTCGCGGATTCGATCTCCAGACAGGCCAAACAGCTTTCTATGGCCATTCACCCAGTACCCCTGATTTAAGCAGCAGTTGCAAGTCTTTTGGATAAGCATGTACACTTACTTAATACTGGTTAACCAGCTAACTCAGGTAAAGAGTGAGTTGGTTAACTGGCCACCGTGATATGACTGGAATACTGTTGAAAAAAGGCGGAAAACACAAAGAACAAACTAAATCATACGTAACATTTGGCCTCGCTCTGGCAAAAACGGGGGTTTATGCATGTGTGTTAAGTGTTCCACCAAATGAGCATGTGCAGTTCAACCAGGCTAATCAATCGCGACACTTTTCGCCTTTATTGGCTTTTCGCTATTAAGAGACTTCCTTTAAACGAAAAATTCCATAAAATTCCATAAAGGTTGAAGGTGTCTTCCCTAATAAGCCCGCGTGGACTGAACAGGCTAATCTGGAACGATACTTTACTACTATGCATAAAACCACCTTGGCTCAGAGCGAGGCTTACTTGAAGGACTACAATTATATTACTATTGATTTTACTGAATAAATATGAATATATTGAAATATTAAAGTTTGCATTTGAATCGTATTACATTTTTTACTATTTCTATATCACAGTTTTGCAGTTGCATGATAGTAAATATGCCCCTGTGTCAAAGTTCCTTTTTCATTTGAATCATAATAAAATATTCACCTATTTCTATATCAAAGTTGAACATTTGAATGATGATAAATATGAACCTTTTTCCCTTTGAAAGTTATACATTTAAATGATACTGTTCACGCATTTTTATATTAAAGTTAAATATTTGAATGCGTTTTAGAATAAATATTTGAATAAAAGTAAATATTTATGTTTCAAGGTTTTACATTTACATATAAATTAATACAATCGTTCCATTTGAATTATAATTAACATGTACCGATTGCTTTGTCAAAGTTGTACACTTAAATGAGAACAAAAGGGAATGATCCTGAAGTTTGATAATGCATCATTGCAAATAAGTCTTAAGTCCCATCAACTTTTCATTTCCATAAAAATATATTTAATTTAACAAACTAAAACGAAACATTATTGTCCATGTGTTTATTTTTTTAAAGTTAAATGAATAGGTCGTAGATTTGTATAAATAGGTCGCAAATAAGTCAATTTTGGCGCGAACATTTTTTTTTTATGGAACTGCGCCTTTAAAACACCAGTTGAGACAGCAACCTCTAAAAACGAATTATGTATTTTATAATGAACAGATTACAAACAATATCAATTGCATTCTTTAACATTAAAATAGTTATTTCATTATTCCCGCGCATTAATAATCAAGTCATAAACCGCGTCTGTAATGATCGGGGGTAAACATCTGACAAAACATTATTTCAATTTTCTGGATAACACGTAATTTTGTCTCATGAAAATGACCAGTAATGAAATACGTTGTTTTTTTAATAACATCGACGATACAGTGGATTGTAAATCATCCGTTTTATATCATGTTGCCTTTTTGTTTATAATAATGTACGTGTAATACATTATTTATTTATTTATGATAAGTATTGCCGTTTCCGCCTCCCTTTTTACTTTTTGTTATTGTTTTATTTTCTCTGTTAACACTCCTTTTAAAGGAAAATAAAGTTTAGCCTCACCCTGGGAAAAAAGGGACGTATTGCATGTTCGAAAGGTGTCGTCCCATATTAGCTTGTGCTGTCCACATGGGCTAGTCAGGGACGACACTTTTCGCTTGTTTGGTATGTTTCGTTTAAAGGAAGTCTTTTTCTAGCGAAAATCCAGATAAGGCGAACAGTTTCTTCCCTGATTAGCCTCTGCGGACTCCACGAGCTAATCTGGGACGACACTTTACTCACATGCATGAAACCCGGTTTTCTAAGAGCCCGACTCATATCATTTAAAACGCAAGCTTATTCTCATACCCGCCTTACCTAAGGATGCAGTCCTTAGTTTCAGAAACCCGATGGATCGAGATTTGAACATAAAATACCCAAAATGACTCGTTGTTAATAAAGCTTTATTTTAATGAAACAATTTTTATTTATTTTAAGTTACTCTTATTTCTCAGGTATAAGTCAAAAGGTTCCAAACATTCCCAAAGGGTGACAACTCCGGAGCAGACGCTTACTCTGCGGCGACTAGACCCGAATACTCTGTACATCGTCAACGTGCGGGCTATTGTCGGAAGTCACGGAGGGACGTGGTCGGACACTACGCTCGTAAAAACACCCGAAAAGAAGCGAGTGGTGAAGCAAGGTGTGCACATTGACAATACATGAGCCTCGGTCTGGGCAAACTGGGCGTAATGCATTTGCGTTAAATGTCGTCCCCGAAAAGCATGTGAAGTCTGTAAGGCTTCTCAGGGACGACACTTTCCGCTTTTATGGATTTTTTCATTTAAAGGAAGTCTCCTCTGAACGATAATCCAGTCTAGGCGGAAAGAGTCGTCCCTGATTAGCAAGTGTGGACTGCAAAGGCTAATCCGGAACGACACTTGACGCACATGTATGAAGACCAGTTTTCACAGAATGAGGCTCATATTTGATTGATTGATTTATTTCAATATACAATGTCAGTATATATGGTAATACAAGTATAACACACACATGAACTTGCGTAAGAAAGAAACATGCGTGAATTAACAAAGACATAAGTGAAGCCATGACACCAATCATTATATATCAAGGATGACACAAAAAGCGTTTGAAAAACACTTATTTCCATTGTGGTTCTTGAGATATAGTGTTGTGTGACATAGGAAGACATAATTAGATAAAATAATATATATCACATATTTATCACAGATTTGAGCACCTTCAACAAGTCACCTTTAAGAAAGGCATCTGTAAACAACACAAAACATCTATGTTACAACAAGTTAGAAATTATTCAGTTTTAAGATATAAAACTTAGTACCTATAACTATTCTAAAACAATGCTAAGAGCGACATGTATGTAGCTTTAAAAGCTTGTAAAAATTAAGTGACATCAAGCAATTAACAATCCATCTCAGCAACTTACAGACAAAACAATATTTAAAACAAGGAAATAAGAAAAACTATGGTTAATAATCAAGTAGACAAATAAGCTGTTCCTTAGAACTGGACTTGAAGTTATCATATGTTATAGAGTCTCTAATATTATGTGGCAAGTTATTCCACAAAGTGCATCCCCTGTAGGCAAATGACCTTTTACCAAACCCTTTTACCTTAGGGATGGAGTAACGGCTACACTCAATAAAGTAGAAGGGATTCTCGTCACATTTAACAGGGTCTGTACATTTAACAGCCTTGGCTATGCATCTAGTTTTGTGATTATGAACAGAGCTAGATAAGGTACAATGTTCCTTCATATATGATGGAGCAGAATAAGTATTGATTTTGAAGAAATGACCAATGGTTTTTAAATCAACTCTACTAGCCACTTGTGACCAATTCAGCAGGGCAAATTGCTCTTTACCAACATGAGCTCTGGCATCTAGGTTCAACACTAATCGAATCAGTTTGTTCTGCGTGACCTTTAACTTGTTCTGGATAGCTCGAGTGGTTGAATGAAACCATACAACTGAAGCATAATCAAAATGATATTGGACAATGGCCGTGGATAGCAACTTTTTAGTATGATAGGTGAGGAATTCTCTCTTTCTGTAGAGAAACTTAATTCGAGAATTTACCTTTTGTATAACTGACAATGCCATGGATTCAAATGACAAACTTTGGTCAATAGTTGCACCCAGGTACTTGACCGACTCTTTGGATTGAATGATGTTGCCTTTGCAAGAAATATCAAGAGCAGATTGGACTTTAACCTTTGGCCTTGATCCAAAGAGAATAGACTCTGTTTTTTTCTAAATGTAGGGATAGTTTATTACATATAAGCCACTCACGTACTGTATCGAGTTCAACACATAACAGGGACTCTATTTCGTCTTTAGTTTTACCTGAGACCAAGATAGCAGACTCATCTGCATACATGAGTAACTTTTGTTTCACAACAGCAGACATATCATTCACGTAGATTAAAAATAGGAGAGGCCCTAAAATTGACCCTTGCGGTACTCCGCAGGTAATACGCTCCGATGAAGAAAATATTCCAGACACATCTATCAACTGTTTCCTGCCAGATAAGTACGGTGAAAACCACTTGACCATAGACGTTGAAAGACCCAGAGCTTCAAGTTTCATTAACAGGATGCTATGATCAACGGTGTCAAAGGCCATCCCTACCAAGTATGATCTATCCATCTGAAAACGAATGAAATCAGTTAAGTGAATAAGACCTGTTTCTGTTGAGTACTTGGGTCGAAAGCCATATTGATAATTAAACAATATTTTTTTCTCCGTGAGATAACTTTCAACCTGGGCATACAAAACTCTTTCAAGAGCCTTTGAAATGACACTTTAGATAGAAACTGGTCGATAGTTACCAACCTCTGTCTTATCATTCTTTTAAAACAGAGGTATCACCCTTGCCAACTTCAGTTCATCAGGTACGATACCCTGTATCAGTGACAGATTTATGATGTGGGACAATGGATTTGCAATCAATGAAGCAGAATCCTTGACAAAACTTGAGGGAATACAGTCAAGTCAAGTTGCTTTATTGGAACTTAATTTGCTTAAAAATTTTAAAATGTGGCTTTCTGATACAATTGTAAAGTAATAACTATCGTGTTTGACACCTTTTGAAGAATAAAAATTAAAAACAAATGCTCTGGCAAACTTGTTATCAACTTGTGGTAATTTCTCCACCATTTTACTGGCCAAAGATGTATAAAAAGAATTAAAAGTTTCAGCGACTTTCAGTTTATCAAAGCATACAGACTCATCAATCTTTAAACCAATATTACAAGACGATTGACCATTTTTAGATGGCAAACCCAACTATTTCAAATTTTGCCAAAATGATTTAGAATTAATTTTATTTTCATCATGCACAGTTTTAAAATATTTTTTTCTTTGCATGAGATATACAACTTTGAGCAATATTCCTCAACTTACGACATTATTTAGGTTTTCGTCAGATTTGTTACTTTTATATGCATACAACGCTTTGTCTCTGTCCTTAATACATTGCAACACTTCAGAATCACCCATGGTTCAGCTCGCTGCTTTATGCGTACACGTTTCATAGGTGTAAACATATCCAGTGCCGCTTAGAATATATCGTCAAAATTGTTCCATGGAAGATTTAACCTCATCACAACATAATACATTGTTCCTGTCACAACCAATAAGATATTGTTGGAAAGTTTCTTTGTTGTAATTATGGAGCGACCTTAGTTCAACAGTATGATGTTTACCAATATATGATTTCAGCACTTTCCTGGTACAAAATATCATTTGATGATCACCTAAACAATTTATGGCAGCACGACAGTACTAGATGGAGCGAAACACACTCAACAAGCAAACATAATCAATAAAATGGGGTCTACGTTTTGGGACAGTCAATGCAAAGCAATAGGGGTTTTATAGAGCTCGGATCATCATGAATGGCCCATATTTATTCACAAAACATGTAAGTGTAAACAAAAACTTAAGCAAACAATAAACCTTATTGCATAACATTTAACTTCAGGAAAACTTATCAGTATTTGCTGTAGTTTTATCAGCTCGTTTCTGTAATTACGTCAGCGTAATTAGCTGATGCAATATGACGTTATTCTTGAAACTTGAAACTTTGTATTTGATTAAACGCCTATTACTATAAAAAAAATACAATGGCGTTATACAATGACATATGATACAATACAGCACTTCATAACAATTCTAACACTAATAAAACTTATTTCAACAACTGGCAATGTTAAATGAAAGATCGTCAGGATAATTAAAACAAAGTTCAACTGATATGACTAGAACAAAGAATCCTTTTAAATAGATATTTATTACTTAAAATCAATTGACAATGACTTAGATAAAAATAGATATTATATTAAAAGATATATAAAAGATATTATATTATAGATATTATACAATATTATATTAAAGGATATATAAAAGATATTATATTAAAGATATTATACAATATTTATAGTATAATAGTTATTATTATATCTCAAACTTAAATGATAGTATTTATAATTAAAAAGCTAAAAATGTACTCACAGTCATGTTTTGTGCGTAGACAAAACTAATATATTTTACATTATCGTTTAGAATAGTGCGTAGAAGTCTCTGAAATACCATGTTTTCAGTTTCTGTTTAAAAATTTCGATTGTTTTTGATTTCCGAATGTCCAGGGGAATTTCATTCCACAGGCGTGGTCCGACAGTCTTAAAACTTCTGTCACTAAAGGTTTTTCTCTTGTTGAAGGGGACATTGTAGCACCCTTCCGATGACGGAGCTGAGCGCAGAGGTCGTGTTTGTTTTTGTTCTGAAAGAAGTTCTGTCAGATAATGGGGCGCATTCCCAATTGAGTAGTTGAACATGAAAGATAGAATTTTATTATTGATTTGTGCTTTTACAGGTAGCCAATTCGTAAAGAGATTGTTTAGAGCTGTCCAATTTTCCACGGTTGAGGACAAGTTTTGCACACATGTTTGAAATTGTTGCATTTTCTTGATTTCACTTTGAGATATTCCATAAATGATAACATTACAATAGTCAAGATGCGATATGACTAGGGATAGCACGAGATTTTCAGTTGCTTCCTTGGTGAGGTACTTTCTGATGGTTTTGATTTTCAGATAATTTAGCATTGCTGTTCGGCATTTGCGCTTCACATGTTCCTTCAAATATAATGTCTCATCTAAGAATGCTCCAGATATCTAATGCAATTTTCCACCTCAATGTAATCACTGGCTATAATGATTTTTTTGGTGTTACACTTGTCAAGTTGTTGTCTACTGCCAAACATGATAAATTCAGTCTTCGAAGTATTCATTTTTAATTTATTTTTATTCATCCAATTGTTAATTGTAAGTGCGCATTGCTCTAGTTCTTGAATAGCATTTGACTCTGAATTCGCTGATGTAGGTCGAAAAAATTTGTTTGCTGTATGATCATCAGCGAAGCCGTAGACTGTGATTGTAGGTGGGATAACATCAAATATCGTCCCGGCATATGTCAGGTACAGCCAAGGACCGAGGCAGCTACCCTGGGGAACACTACATTCCAGTGGACGTGCTGATGACAATGCTGAGTTTACGCTTACTCGGCAGTGTCGTGGACGCAAGTACGTGTCGATCCAGCCGAGTGCAGTCGATGATAGCCCATACTGTTTGTTAAGCACATCAGTTAAAATGCCATGGTCCACGGTATCGAAGGCTGCACTCAAATCAACGGCGATCAACGCCGTCACCTCCTGTTTCTCCATACCGTCCAATATATCATTCACTTGTCTTAACAACGCCGACTCACATGAGTGAAAACGTCTGTATGCGGATTGGTTTTTCGGTAAAAGATTGTTCTCGTCTACATGGAAATTGAGTCGTAGTAGAACGGCCTTTTCAATGACCTTTGACAGGAAACAAAGGTTACTTACAGGTCTGTAGTTTACAAAATGTGGTTCAAGTCCTACCTTCTTTAAAAGTGGTCTTACTATAGCTTGCTTCCATTTTGAAGGGAATACACCTTGTGTGAGAGAAAGATTTACCAAGTTTGTTATCAATGGTAGGAGTTCCTGAAGAAATGATTTTAGGATATGTGTGGGTATGACGTCTAGTTCACAGGATTTCGTGTTTAGTTCAGTGATTATCTTTTTCACTTCTTCCGTAGACAGTTCTTGAAAAGATTCTAAAGATGGTATATGTTTAAAATCAGGATCAAAATTGCGATAATCTTTCAGTGAATCTCGTATGTTGTTAATTTTGTTCATGAAATGATCAGCAAATTGGTCTGCTAATGTATTGTCATTTTCACCACTCGGCATGGGATTTTCTGTCTTCGTTCCTGTCAATTCTGCGACAAACTTGTATAGTTTTTTGGAGTTGCCTTTGAAATTAGTAACTTTCTCACTGAGTGTTTGTTGTTTTTCTTTCTGTAGTTCAAAACTATATTTACTACGTGCTTGTTTGAATAGTTCATAATGTTCCGGCTGTTTATATGTTCTCCACTTTCGTTCAGCTTCTCGACATTTTCTTTTCAAGCCCAGTATATTTTCCGTAAACCACGGCTTCGGAGCACGGTCTATGATGGTTTTCTGTTTGATCGGTGCATGCGTATCAAGGATTTTTGTTATTTCAGTTTCAAAGTGTTCCACAAATGTGTTGATGTCTGTTTGGTTGATCACAACGTTTGCGAGATCTTCTGCAAGTTGTGTGTTGTCAATATTTTTAAAATTACGAAATGTCACGTTTTCTTTTTTTATGTTTTCTTTTTCTACTTTGGTGGTAACTTTCACGACACAATGATCTGAGAGAAATGGACCGGGCTCACNATACATATAGGATCTGACATGAGTTGTCATATCATACCATATTTTATTAAACGAGTTCAGGAATTTTGTTAGTAAGCGAGCCTTTGGCGAGCTTACTAACGAATTTCCTGGACGAGTTTAATAAAATATGGTATGATATGACAACGAGTGTCAGATCTTTTTTATCACATGCTTTTAAACTAAAAAAATACATCTTAATTGACCAAACAAATGCTGATAGATCTAAACGTTGTTTACTATTGTGACGTCATTTCAAGTTGACGACGTCATTTCACCAAAATAAAGCCATGCGATTGGTTAGTTATTGATTCTGTAGCCAATGAAAACGCTTAAAAATGTTGTATCACACATGTGTAATATAAAACAATACGTAATGTCTGTATTACATTGAAAACAAGGTATAGCATGTGATAAATGATAGTATGATTAATAAAACAGGTTTGCACTGGCTTTCCATACTTTTTAGATTGTGATGTGAATTTCTTGTTGAGCTTATAACGGGTACTATTTGCGGTATAGATTTTATATTGCTAAGATTTACACCGTGATTGTTATCCCATTTTCTTTTTGGATGGTAAACACCGCCTCGGGCATGTCTGTATTTCAAAAGATTGAATGATTTCAATAAAGTCATTGTATCCTTGTCCGGTCTGATCGATTTGGGTTGCACATTTCTCAAATCCAATAATTGGTGTCTATTGTATTGAATGAAACACATAATCTAGATTGTGTTCACCAAACAGTTTGAAATTGATATGGTCAAACTTTATATGAAATATTGCACATCGACTTTTTTTTCTAAGATAATGAGCTTATATAACATTAAAATCTGATAAAAGGCACAACACAGTATTCCAAATATGTTCATAAAATAGTATGACAAAAATCCTGATTGTATAATCACACAATGTATATTAAATAAAGCAAATTATCAGAGCAATAATTTATGCAGCCAACACTTGGCGCAACACAAACAAACAATTGTATTCTAGTGTGTTGTTGTAATTTCATAAATCTCCATTATGCATTCTTCACGAAAGAGCGTTTTGCAATAAATAAGTGTTTATATTTAATTTGATCGTGTATCAGAAAGTTGTTCTGGTTTGCAAGAAAAAACATTCAATTGTTAAATGATAATTTAATTGAAAATTGTTTTCTATCATTGCTTATTGCTTTGAATGTGTTTTGCAATGATTGTTTCAAAACGGTGATTCCAGATATATTTAGTATCCATAAATATCTTTAATCTAAATTGTCTATGTTGTAAAAAAGAGCTGTAAGTGTGAGATCTTTGGAGCTCCATTCAATCATTTAACACACAAATGCTATCCATCAACCGTTCCAAGGAGGTGACCTCTGATCAAGTGAGTTTTCGAATTCCATTCAATCGTTTTAAATATACATGCGTTTCAACGGCCGTTCCAAGGCGGTTATATCTGAGAATGTCAGGTTTTTTTTGAGCATCCTTCGACTGTTTTACACATACATGCGTTTCAATAACCGTTCTAAGGCGTTGACCTCTGACTGTGTGAGATTTGAAGTTCCATTCAATATCTTTACACACACATGCGTTTTATTGACCAGTCCAAGGCGCAGACCTCTGAGAGGTTTGGAGCTCCGTTCAATCTTTTACATACAGATGCGTTCAATCGACCGTTCCAATGCGATGACACCCGTTTTATTATGTAAAATATGTGTTTGTTGCATCTTTCGTCATGCGTCAGTGCACTGGCCACGTGCCATAATTAGAGACCCTCTAGTTGTATTTCCTGCTTGTAGTGCTGACGTTTCAATGTGTTTATATTTGGATTGAGGTACTTAACAATTAATTATTATTCATATTTATATCAACGTGTTTATAAATAAAAGTATGCGAGTCAGAATGCCCTTGATACAGCTTAAACGCTAGTGATTTACTAATTCGGTGGCCACAGTTTTATTTATTTTTTAATTCTGTCTTTGAAAAAGTATTGATCCAGGAAACTTCTTAGTACGCTGTTTACCTATTTTTTTTACAAAAGACTTGCGGTAAAGATTGTGATGTTTTGTTGTGGTAGTCGAGTACCTCCTACTTAATTGAGGGACACCACTTAAAATAGACATTTTCTGAACTATTTGTGTACCATTCATTACGTAGTTTGATTAGCACGTTATTTACTTGCTATTCAGGGACGACATTTTCCGATTTTATGGAGTTCTTCGTTTAAGGAAATCTCTTCTAAACAAAAATCCAGTCTTTGCGGACAGCGTCGTTTCTGATTAGCGAGTGCGGACTGCATATTACGAGGCTCCAATTATTTTATTTTTATCAGATTCTGATGAGCAGGAAGAAATCTTCGTTACTGACATTACCCAGCATTCCGCGCGACAGGAAGACGACCGGGTCACTGATATTACCCAGCATCCCGCGCGACAGGAAGACAACCGGGTCACTGACATTGCCCAGCATTCCGCGCGAAATGAAGACATCCGGGTCACTGACATTGCCCAGCATTCCGCGCGACGGGAAGACATCCGGGTCACTGACATTACCCAGCATTCCGCCAGAATCGTCTTCAATATCTCAGAAAGGCAGCTAAATGTCGACAGTTTCCGAGGTAATATGTTTACTAGCGCTTCATTTATAACACAGCAATGAGTGATGTGAAATTCAGTTATGTTTGGCCCTTAAGTAGAATTCCGATCATAATAGTGTTCATGTAAGTTAATTAATGTGTGAAATTGAGTGAACTTGAGCGGCTGTTAAAAAGGCACTGATGGCTTGGTCCTTAAAACCTGAAGTACGAACGTATATAGCAGCCTCGTTACTGGAACAACTGGCTTCCTGCATGCTAGGAAGATCGCATTAGTCATACTATTAGTGTTATTATACCGTCCAGCTTCGAATCAAATCGTCTTTAAAGCGTAAGCCGTTCAAAACACTATAACATTAACATAATTCGCAGGCAATATTTTAGGCGCGCACACACGTTTGATTAACAAATTACAAAGTTGACGTTCCCGTTTTCGCTGCTTTTTTCAAGCTTTTCAGATCATTGTAAAAAGCCCCGGTTTTAAAAAAGACTGGCAGACACTTTATGATGACGTCATCTCCTCCGATTTGACACCAGACACAGAGTACACAGTAAACGTCTACGTCATCGATAACAGAGGTAATGTATGTCTTCGATAATAGAGGTAATGTACTTTGCCAAATACCGAAAGAGAAACGCTGTATGATCTATCTGAAATACAAAATTACATATTTTGCAAAAATATCAAACAATAAGTTATGTTTATTTCTATTTCCATTCAACTTGAAAAGCGAAAATAGAAATTATTGTAACCGTTCGGTAGTCTTTTAGATAGCCTCGTTCTGAGAAAACAGTGCTTAATGCATAAGCGCACAGTGTCGTCCCAAACGAGCCTTTGCAATCCGCACAGGATCATCAGGGACGAAACTATCCGCCTAAAATGGTATTTTTCGTTTTGATGAAGTGTCGTCCCTTATTACGTACATGCATTAAGCCTCGTTTTCCCATAACGCGCCTCAAATATTCTAAAGAACTAGTATATGGTTAAGGAACTATCAGAAGTACTTTTTATGCCCCCGGTAGGGTGGCATATAGCAGTTGAACTGTCAGTCCGTCTGTGATTCCGTCCGAAAACTTTAACATTGGCCATAACTTTTGCAATATTGAAGATAGCAACTTGATATTTGGCATGCATGTGTATCTCATGGAGCTGCACATTTTGAGTGCTGAAAGGTCAGGGTCATGTTATCCTTTAATGTCAAAGGTCAAAAAACAAAATCCAAGGGAAGTAACAAGCTTTAAAGGGAGATAATTTATATTTATCATTTGGCAGGTACAGATCATTTTCACAAGGGAAGTTATACATTTTTTAAAAGGATATAATCAAAAAATATTTTTTGAATTCAAAGCGGCGCCGTAGGGGGCATTGTGTTATTGACAAACACATCTCTTGTTTATAACTTTTCTAGGTAAAAGCACAAAGTTAGGGCGCGTACGGTTCACAACTCTTGATGACGTCACGTTAGACTCCCCGCAGAATCTGCGCGTTAAGTCAGTCTCGGACAGCGTGAGTGTCCTCGATTGTCAAAGGATTATTAAAGCGTGCACACAATTGATATGTTCTGTAACCCGACTTATCCGACCCTAGAAAATTGTATTCTATAAACCTATTTATTTAAGTTCGATTGCATTGATCGCCTTAGGCTAATTCAAACGCTCTGAGTCCATCTCATAATAATAATATAATACTAATATATTAATAACTTTATTTCATGAAGAATTCACGTTAAGAAATAATTCCTTTTTTACAATGTGGTCTTCAATACCATTGTACAAGTATATATTTTGAAACATGCATACGAACATACAAGGGGGGGAATGAACTATACAGTTAAATGTCATAATAACTTCCTTATCAATTCCGACGACGAAGACGATGACGACGATGATGATGATTATGATGATGATGATGATTATGATAATACAAAATATTATACAAAAATATTTTTTTCAAAAGAAAGCACATCAGACACATCACAACAAAGTATTAACAAAGAAACATGTATATCAGTGATTTGTTTGTAGGTATTCTTCAAAATTTATTTTGATTGTACTATTCGAAGACACTTGTCGGATGCTTATTGGAATGAAATTCGTTCACGAAACGAAAACACTCGTTTTCCATAATTTGTTCAAAACGGAATAGATGATATATCAGTGTGGGTGGTGGATCTAAGAGCGTACACATTATTAGAGATATGAAGAACATTAGTCAAATGAGAGGTCGAACCAATACTTGGTATCTTTGAGGGAGATCTAAAGAAAGCTCCCAAAATGGGGATCGAACCCGTGATCTCCCAGTTGATAGGCGGACACCATACGAATTGTATTGACTTGAGTTTTACTTCGTCCATTTAAGACGTTTGTCGTCAAGTGGAAACCTGCTGCCGACGCCAACCAATATCTGGTGGAGTATACGGACGATCTCTCGTCGTCGTCGGCATTCTGCTCCTTTCGGACACAGAACAGTACCAAGTCATTGAAAGTAAAAGGTGCGGTTATGATTATATCTAAACGGAAACTAAAATAGAATCGAGAACAAAATAAGCCGCGCTCTGGGAAAACGGTGCTTAATGCATGTGCTTAAAGTGTCGTCACAGATTACCTTGTGCAGTCAGCAGAGGCTTATCTGGATCGACACTTACCGCTTTTCTGGAATTTCTCGTTTAAAGTAAGTCTCTTCTAATCCAAAATCATGTCAATGCGGAAAGTGTCGTCCCTGATTAGTTTATGTGGACTGCACAGGCTAATCTGGGACGACACTTTACGCACATGCATTTAGCCTTGTGTTACCACAGCGAGGATCGTTTCTTTTCAAACGTTTAAGTATGCCAAAGTAGTAACGTGTTTTGTTTATTTGTCATTTTCTTCGTCAAACTGTCAATCATTGACTAGAAACACATGGGTCATCCGGATACTTTGATAACGGATGGCACTTCGAAAACAAAGAACAACAAAAGCCACGCGCGAGAATGTGAGTTATTCAGCTTTTTTGCATTTATGTTCTGTGCATTGGGTTTTCAGACACGAAACATTGTTTGGCCGATTAATTGTATAGCACTTCGAAAAAAGAAGTTCGCGGAAGAACGGTGGATCATATGGAGGAAAAAAGAGGAAATTCCATCGAAAATAAGCATAAACTTGATGATCAGCACATATTTAAATAACATAAACATACTTAAAAATAAATCAAGAACGTGTTTACTATTCGAACTTTAAGATCAACATGTCTATTAATATAACAACATGTTCAATTTGTAGTTTACTGACGTATCTGATAATGTTAAATTTTTTGATGCCACATTTTCGTGGACACTTCTTTAGCCGAGCATCTCATTGACAATGGCACTTCTGTTCCCGATCACCCGACACTTTTTAACAGATATAACGCATTCTTTTCAGTGAACAAGAAACGCAAAACGCTCTGTAGAATAGTGGTATAGTAATCAAGCAATAAATAACGATATCTGTACATACATGTACGTAAATTAAAAACGAATCACCGAAAATTTGCTTCATTTTGCTTATCCTTTTTTTTAATATAATGATGATTGTGTTTTCATGTCATAGTCCATTAAGACACGACATCTTTGGGATTAACTTCTGACAATTATAGCGTGAAGTTTCAATTTATTTATCTTATATCGATTGTAAAGTTGAAGCTGATATACATTGTTCCCGATATCGGCTTCCTTGGTACTTCACCGGTACTCTCGCCGGTTAACACTATATGAGATTTACCCATTTTTAGAAAGTCTCCGTTATCCGACGTATCGGGAATCAAAGCGTCTTGAACATTATGCATACCACTTATTAAAACATGCCCTATCTTCGATCATATTTCATTGAATACTTATTATACTATCATACGTTTATGTTTTTTGATGCACACGACCTACTCTACTTGATGGAATTCCAAACACTTTCTTTCAATGTTTCTTAGTATTTTTAATGTGTTGAATTGTATACTGATCGTCCAGTGCATGTTCTTTTAAGATGGATTTTCTTATTTTTGGCACACAAAAAAATCAAAAAAATCCGTGAAATTCTTTATTCGTGATACAAAAGAATATACCATTTATCATGTCCATTATGTCCCGTGTCTCGAAAATCAATGTTAATGATATAGATTAAAAAATTACAGGACCCTACCTCTCGCATGTGGCTTTTGTTTTTCTCTGTTATCGAATTGCAATCCGTTATCAGAGTATCTGGATGGCCAGCGTGGGAAACAGTAATTCAGAATATAGAAGAAAAAAAATGAAAACTTTCCTTATTCTAAATGCTTCATACATACCATATACTGTATGTTGAGCCGACCATTATATATATTGTCGACGAATACGTTATACATACATGTACTTATTTTGGTAAAATAATCTTTTCATTGCCTTTAGGTCTTTTACCTGATACGACCTATTTTGTAAGAATTGCGTCATCTGCCAATCATACACTAAGCGCGTATTCTCATTGGCTGAACGTCACCACTGAGGGCCCGGATGTAGAAAATGGGAGGAGTCAACTGCGAGTATACAATATATCGTCCGACAGCGTGCTAGTGGCGTGGTACGCGGAAATACCTGACACATGGGCGCTTAGAGTGTACGAAGAAGGTCATAAAGGTTGGTAATTAGCCTCATTCTGGGATAACTGAGCTTAAAACATGTGCTTAAAGGCTTAAGCAGTCCGCATAGGCTTATCTAGGACGACACTTTCAGCCTACACTGGATTATTGCTTAGAAGAGACTTACTTTAAACAAAAAAATGCCATAAACGCGGAAAGTGTCGTCCTAATAAGCATTTGCACATGTTAATCTGGGACGACACTTCACGCACATGCATTAAGCCCAGTTTTTCCAGAACGAGGCTCGTTATGTACATTGTTTATTGCCAGCAATGCGCCCCATACGATTTTATGTATCCCAAACCCTAAACTCCTTGTTCAGCCAGCAAATGATAATTTGGTATACTGTATTCCATGAAGTTTTATTATTTTGAAGACGAACATCTTAGTGATAGAAAGACATTGGCGTCTTGTTCTGGTGTATCACGTGAAGTTTGAGAGTTTTAACTTTTAACATTGACTGCTTAATGCAAGCTAAACATGTTAACAATAATCAAGTATAAAATCGGTATTCTGGTAGTAAATTAATGATATGCATACATCTACTTATGTTCAATCTTACAAATGATAACGTCCCTGACTTTTTAATTGCTTTAATGACTTTTTGTTAAAATATTGCAGATCCAGTTCAGCACGAGACAAATGAGACCTCCCACAATGCACCGGAAATGCATTATCACGTGATATCCGGTCTGAATTATGGCACCCTGCACCGCGTTGTTCTCACTTCCAAGAACCAAGAAACCGGATGTCCTGAACACGTGTATACGCAGTTCTATACCGCCGTTTGTAAGTGGACATGTATTTATGTATTTTCACGTGTTTCTAATTGCAAAAGGATACTTAGTCATTTAAAAATATAATTAACAAAATGTACTGATATATAATGTATTAACAATAAAACAAATACTACTACTACTTATATTACTACTAATACTGATATGATCATAGGTGCTCCCTAACTTTCGGGCAAAAGCCTTTTTTAATGCCTTTGTATAGTAATTTTAAATAAATGTACCAAATGTTCAGAATATTTTAAAGTTCCATTTATTTGCATCCGTATTTAATTGCATTGTCATATGAGTTCTGAGTTCATCCAAATTCTTTGTGCATGTATCTCCCGGGTTCTCCCCCAACAACACCAAGTATTGGTTTTTCCCAGTAAATAAATTTCAAAGTTGTTTCATTATGCATAACGTTCAATGAAATGAGGAAATAGTGATTAAAATGTCACCCATCCAGAAAAATCCCCAACAACAATGGGGATTGAACCCGGGATCTCCTGGTTGCAAGGCAGACACTCTACCGCGTCGCAATACAAGCAAGCTCATGTAACAAAGCAGTCTAAGTTCTTGTTGTACCGAACCCTGCTACATAAATATGTTCAAATTGAATACGTTTAACTTAACTAACAAATTATGTCCTGTATTTACATATAGTCTGTAAATGAACAAGGCTTCACCTATTTAAATATGTTTCTGCATAAGCAGGTATCTTAGTCTATTTATGTATAGTATTATAAAAATATGCATTTGTTTTTAATATAATTACATGTAATTAACATTGAAACAGCACACTTGTCGTTTAATAATATGAATCATAGTTGTTTAGTCCGGCCAGAATATTGTCCACTGTCCACCATTGCAAGTCAGGCGTCTTGAAACACAAGTAAGCTGTTTGGTACTTGCAAGTCAGCTTTCCTGGACATCTGTGTGAAAGTATGGGTCAGTTGTCTGCCCTTATTGTCAATTATTTGCAACAGAGCGACATTTTTTCTGCGCTTATTAATTTCTGGTAAAGAAAACTGTTGTTTTCCACTGAGAGTCATTGCCGTAACCTGAAATCAAGATGACTTCAAAAGATCTATGTTTATGATACAGTAAATATTAAGAAAATAGGTTCTCAAATATTGTGTAATGCGTTCATGTCTCCTGTATTTGGAAAAATACATACATTCCAAATGAAATTAAAAACTCATAAACCAGAGCGACAGAAGTTAAGTGTTATCAAAATATAATACTTGTAGTAATTGTATTTAATAATTTAAAACCCATGAAACCTTACACAGGTGACAGCTATCTAATACGCCTTTGTTCGAAAAAATTTCAACACCTCAAATCATAATATTTTTTTATATTTTCTTGTCCAGAATTCCAACAAATGTAAACATTGTACAACTATTTTGACTTAGAACCATTACTTTGCTTGTTTTTTAATTAAAATATTTGTAAAAAATTCAGCATAATTAACATCCATTAATGGCACTTTAATATTGCAGAAACAGAAAGGATAAAGACATAAACACAAAGGCATGTCTGAGATTGCTTAATACTGTTTTACAACCAAAGGTGCTCAAGTTGACCACCTTTTAAATTCTGCTTTATACTGGCCCCTGTATAACTAAAATATATAATACTTATATCCCTCAAGTGCTACAATAATTGTTAATTGATATACATAACACTTAACTAAAATATGTCACAATTTGGTTGATATTGAAAGAGCTGAAAGCGCTTTTAAGAAAAGGCCGTTTCAACTTGACGCCGTTTTTTTCTTGGGGCCGTTTCAGCTTGCACATTAAACAATCATTTACTGGTATGTAACCTCACACAGTATTACATATATGGGGAAAATGCTCAAAATATCAATCAACTTGTAGTAAACCAGTCTGTATACGGCATTTAAAATGACACCAGAAAGTACGAAGCTTTCCAATCGCTAAAGGAGGACACAATGGCTGTGAAAAACAAACTTTTAGCAGATAAGAACAAGTCTGTGGAAATAGTTAGTGTTAATAGCAACAAAACAGTGGAATCTAATCAAATATGTTCAGGGTAAGTATCTATTTACACTCAAAACAGCAACTGACGGAAATGCATTTTAATGTTATTTCTTATTAACTGCATCGCGAAAATATATGACGCGTGAGGATTTTTTTTTAAGATGCATCATATGTCTATTGTTATGTAAAAAAGTGATACAATTAAGCGGTCACGCTGCGCGGCGAGCTTTGCCCGTACTACTAATCAACCGTTAAACAAGTTATATCTCTTAGACATATACAGATGGGGTTTTCGTCACACAAGTGGAGTTTGTCATTGTTTATAACTTTTTTGTTTAGTTCATCCACGGAGCGTATATTAATATAGAGTCCTTGGTTCAGCCTACTTTGTTTGCAGCAGCCATCGATCCGGAGTGCTCTCCCTTGTCGAGTCACGTGGACACTCGACTGCGCATGCTCACACTACCAGACGACACTCATCTGATCACTTGGTCACCTGCGTTCGACAAACACCAGAACAACAATTCCGATTACGTCACCGTGGTGAGAATTTTAGGTAATGGATCAACAATAAATCATTGAAAATAAGCCATTAACTGATTGATGCATTTTGCATCAGTAATATCGTCGTTATGCTTCTTTTTATAATTTTTTGCCTTTCTGTAAAAATGGTTAATTCGATACTTAATTTTGGAATGAACAAATCTCTCTGATGGTAGCAATTATGTTGCTCTTGTCGAAGTTAAACTAGGGTAAGCAGACTTTTTTACACATTTAATACATATTTTCTTTACTGAATATGTGCAATGAACTGCAATTATGAACTCGAGTTTTGACTGTTATTTGAAATTACGTGAATTGTCGCTTTATTCTGTCTTCAATATAAGGTGCAGCACGTGTATGTGTTTGTCGTATGCTGTTTCGTATTTATGAATTGTATTAAGATCGATCTGTTAAAATATGCTTATAAAATCGTCAATTAAGTTCATTATAGAATATTCCATTTGCCAAGTGTTTCAAAACTGAAAGTGCCTCCGTCCGCAATATGCCGGGAAACCGGCCGATATATCAACCATATATGAAATGCCTTTGTTACTGCGCAATTTTATCAAAATTCGTATTATTTTAACAGGACCACCATTTCTCCATCCCATCTCCTTCAACGTGATTCCACAAGACACGTGGTTTCTGCACATGACCGTGTTCGAAACCACAAAGCGGCAACTCATTAATATCATGGTGTTCAATGCAAATGATGGCAGTCGACCGGAAGTTGACGAGAAGTTGCTGTTTCTACCCTCTGATGGTATGCTTTGATACCAGTAAAATATTTTTGTGAAAACCGCTGGCGTTTCGGTAACAAGTATACTAAAGATCTTTTAATTTTTGTCGGTGGCATATACACACTTTTTTATTTATATATTTAACACATATAATATCTAAATCGTGCATGTGCATGAATATAAATATTAAGGTACATAAAGTAAAACTTAATGTGTGTCCATATTTGTTAACTGTGGTTGAATGCAATGTTTTAAGTTCTTTTTTTAAACACTTGACTTATTGAAGCTCTGAATTTACAATCGTGGACGTCCTCAGTTGGTTGCTTTGTAACCTCATAATGCGCATGATGTAAAGGAATTAAATCAAATAGTTTCAACATAGCATGTACAACGTCGTTTGAGTCCGATATTATAACAAGATCAAATGCGGTTCACTATCGATATGCATCATTCGCCCAAAGAAACGTGCTTTTAGTTACACAAGAAACTCTTACACTTATTTTATATGCAATGCTGATTTCAAAATATAAACAGTTATTTGCAGAAAACAGCTTGCTGACAACGACTGAACAAAAATTCGGAACAAGTTTAGATCATGTCTTTGAGGGCATTGTGGGAGACGGAGACCAGGATGTACATCACGTGATTTCTAAAAATAGCAACTTCACAGTCGTGTCGTTGTGGAGCACTAGTGACATTAAGGAGATGCCCGCCCTAGCTCCGCCGAAAATAGGTAAGACGTGGTCGCTGGTTGGACTCAAATTCGAAAACCGGATGTAAGATTGAAGATAAAGTATAAAGAATTGTTTAAAACTGTTTCGTTCTTTAATATTGCATCTTAATAGACATGTTCAAACAGTTTGAACATCTTTTTTAATTGAGAACGCTATATTTAAGACATAGGTATCATTAATTTTCTGTATTTATTTAAACAACGTCGTTTCCTCGTTCGTTAATTACTTTCCTGAAGTCTGATACGAATAGCAATTGCATTTTCAACGTAATTAGTATAGGAATATATATATGGTGAAAACTGTTTGCGAGTCTTAAATACTATTTCGAAGTAAACTGAACGACTTATGTTACTTGTCGTCTGATACATACACACAAGGTTTCGCATCCCGTTATTTATTTTGTTAAAGGACTGCACAATATCTTTAAAAAAAAACTCTTTTCTGTTTTCTGCAGCCCATATCAACACCGCGGTAACTATAATTTGTTTTATTGTGTGGAATTTCATGCTTTCAGACTTCAAGAGCTCCAAGGCGGTCACAGAGGGTGAAAAACTGGACCTGCGATGTCGTGCAGTCGGCGATCCATATCCCAGCATCCTGTGGAGAACCAACACCCTGAGTGACCTGGAGAACACGTGTGACAGCGAAAACAACACCATATCGGTATGGACATCTTGCAAAATTTACATATTCTTTCATGGAATTCAGATAGATCTACTTAAGAAAGTAGTAATATTGATTTCACTGTGTTTCGAGTGTTCCCGTTTTCAGATTTCCACCCAAAGGTTTGTCAGCGCGAACCAGAAGTCCGGTTCTAGCTATCTTGGAGCCACGAGCTACCTGACCATTGTTCCGGTGACGTACGATGATGAAGGCGTGTATACTTGCTTGGCGACGAACCCTGGTGGAAGAGACGTCAGTGAAATCAACGTCGTTGTACATCGTACGTGTTTGTTCTTGCAACGGATTAACATTTGTTTCGAATGCCCTTTGCGTCTGCCCTTTGAATATAATGGCAATGTTTAATAAACAATTAACCCATTTTTAGATCATGGCAATTGTTTTACCGAAAGTGCGTAAAGTTCCTTCCCATATTAGCCATGCTACCGGTAATCTGGGACGACACCTGTTTTCAAAGAGTGGGGCTTAAACGGATTAAACAAACTCGAAAACACGATTGATTTAAATATTTGGATTAACTATTCTATTACAAAATATGACAAACAAACTTGTGGAACACACATTTCAGCAAAATCTCCAGGACCTGTTCAAAATCTTCGCCTTGTGACGGCGTCGCCATTTTTACTCAACGTCACATGGGATGCGCCGAAAATAGAAACACGCCATCCACGTGGTAACGTGACGTCATACACGTGTCGTCTGACAGAGAAGAGCGGATATAGAATCCTGGAATACAATGTGACGGAAACACACGTGACTTTCAAGGACCTCTTACCGGAAGCAACGTTTAATGTAAGCTTTCGCACGAGAATCATAGGGGTGACCAAAATCATTATATTATTTAAGTAATTTAAATGGTGAAAACTGATGTTTTGTTCGATATTTTAAATGTTATGATCTCTGTATACATAATTCATATCAAAAAGCCAAAACAATCGCTAATGGCATGGATTCATCGTGTGTATGTATATATAGGAAGTTGGTTGAATAAACACTCATATTCAAAATTATCGTGTGTTTTTTTATAATTTATGTAAACCTTGACAGAATTTGTTTCAGGTTATAATTATAGCCAACAATGAAGGCGGACAGGGGGAGGAGTCACGTATGCAAATGAGCACGCGTCCTGTACCAAAAATGACCCCTCCAACCCATCTTCAACTCGTCACTCTGAACGCTACAGTAAGACCGCTTTTTATTAATAGCATTCAGTAGTTGTTATACACCATTCAGTTATTTGGGCACATTATTAAGTTCGCGGGACATATCATTCACTTGTAAAACACATGTAGTAGGGTCAATATACACTCTGACCCCCAAAAATTGCTACAAAAGGTATTTTAACTGATCCTGGTAGGGTAGAAGGTCCTTTAAAACATCATCAAAAGTTTACCACAATCGGACCTCCGGAAAGTGTTTTTTTAAATTGCCGCCAAGATGGCGGCCTAGACCTATTAATGATCATTACTATGTAACTATCCAATTAAATTTGATGAATGTGGTGTCCATACCCAGGTTTAAGGGGGCAAAGAACACATAAATATCATCAGACAACGTTTAAGTAAACTATGTTACACAGAAATCCAGCATGGCGTCCAAAATGGCCGCAAAGATGGCCACCAAAACCTATTAATGATCATAACTATGTTTCTTTCACTCAAATTTGACGATTTTGGTGTCTATACATAGGTGTTAGTGGGCAAAGAACACATAAAGATCATCCGACATTGTTTAAGTCTATTACATTACACACAAATCCAACACAGCTTCCAAAATGACCGCCAAAAAAAACGTTTTATGATCATAAAATATAACTATGTAAGTATCCACTCAAATTGGATGAATTTGGTGTCTATACCCTGGTTTCAGGGAGCAAAGAACACATTAATATCACATTTATATCAGACAAAATGTAAGCTTATTATGTTACATAGAAATCCAACACGGCGTCCAAAATTGCCATCAACACAATACGAAGGACCAAAAGTCCATAACTTGTTACTCAAACGTTATCGTTGTTATGTAAAACGCCAAAGTTTAGGTTTCAATGAACACTTCAGTCAAATTGAGGTTATCACTAAGCAGTTGAATTATCAAAAAATTCCATTTACGACATTTGGAAGAGAGAACGAACTAGCACATGACTTCATGGTAGGATCAGGTTTTACTAACTTCTGTAGACTTCATTTTTACCGTTGCTGAAAATCATTGAAGATTAATTACAACCTGAATAAGCATGAATTCTTTAAAAAAGGTTAATATTATTCACGTGTTGTTCCTTTGACTATTTATTTACATCAAAGCGGAAGAAGATGATCGTATTGTCCTTTTTGGAGTAATGCAGGTTCAAGATGAGCACATCTGTATCCTCGCATACCAACGTTGTGATGCTACGACGGGATCATTATACTGTTGCTTAAACAATTTCAACTTTTGCATCCCCTGAAGACAGAACAACATATCATCACATTTAAGTCGGAGTTGTGCTGATCAGAGCAATCATGCCGGCCTTGGTTCTGTCACGAGACAAAATGTCTTCCTTTTTTTACAAGAGCTTCTGTTTTTCTGCTGAATCTCACATTATGATTCACGTTTGTTTCATCGTCACCTGTGCGTGTTGTCTTTGGTATAATGACCGTCTTCGTAGCCATCGAACCCCACTGTCACTTGTCCGTAATGCCTTTCTCTGAATCTACATAAGACTCGGATATTGCGTTTTATGAGTCGCCCTTCTCCATTGTCAACGATGCAACCAAGTGCCATCATCATGGATCTGTTTCATGAATACAGTTCATCACAGCCTCACATGATGTGTCTACAGCATACTCTCAAATTGCCTGAGCGATCTGAGGCTTATCTGTTGTACAAAGTATGTTCTTGGCTTCAAAGAAGGCAGCAGGATGGGAGCTCAGTTCATAAGACATTACGACTGCAAGGGAAGGATCTCCAGATTTTGGCACCACCAGAAACCGCTGGAACAGAAAAGCAGGATACAAAGCAAGGTCAGAAGCGATCTTAACAGCCAAGCTATTTCCAAGAGCTTTTGCTCTGTATTTTCACGTGAATTTATAAGCAAAGACCGACTTTCCTATGATATCTGTTTTGATCGTTTTGCCAACCGCCTCAATTGCATAAACATTCACATCTGACTCTGCCACTATCACATTGACCATGTTTTTCAGAGTGTATGGTGAGCAGGTTTGTAATCTGTGTCTGCATTTTCTCTAGATCAGAAGAATCCCCTTTGATGCACGCCTCAGTTGAGTCTTTGTGTTGTGGACTTGTAGTATAGGTCAGGTCTGTGAAATCCTGCATCGAACTGTTGTGCTCGGATGTTGCAGATAGGGTCCAATGGGTGTGCATTTCCTCGGTCATTCCATTGCCGCGAGTTATACCGCATGTGCTCTATAGCAACATCATCAATGTTTGCTCAATGACAAGATCACGTCCTAGCCCAGCCCAGCACTGATGGCTCCTACGAACAACGTGAAAACCAATACCGAACTTTCGATAAACGTCCGGGTGCGTTTCCTCTAGGTTGCTTATTTGCTGCAGATATATGTAGTAATACGCAGATTGCAGGTAATGTACCCAGCTGCAGCAAAGATGGATAGCAAATCGGGCACTGCCTAATGCATCAACCAACACCCAGTACGATATGCTTTAATCAACACCCTTGAATTGTTAATCATAAGCTGATAATTCAGCCATACTATGCTTGTGTTTAAGGTCTGGGCNTCCTTCCCCCCCCCCCCCGCAAGTTCATACGTTCATGAAACTTCCCAAATTCTGAAAAACATGTTCAACTACTTTGTGGCGCATCAATGATGATTTCGGCAGCCTTCCAATTCAAGGGTTGGTCAAACCTTACAACCTTACAATGGTATGAAAGTGGTGGCAAGGTTGCAAACTTAGGCGTATGTTGACAGAATGCACGCTTTGTCCCCTTTGTACATATAAATCACAGGCAAGAATTTGAATGACAACAGCCCAGGATACTGGCTTTTCTGATGCAAGATACGCATCATTCCTTGCTAACTCAGTGTTGCCTGAAGCTGGACAATATTGATCCTCTTGTCAAAATCCAGAAATCACGGCAGGTCAAAACTATAGCGTTTCACATAACAATCATCACGTCAAAAGTAATGGACTTGTGGTCCTTCGTATTGTGTCGTTGGACGCCATGTGAGATTTGTGTGAAACATTACACACTTAAACTATGTCTGACAATCTTAATGTGTTCTTTGCCCCTCGAAACCTCGGTATAAACACCCAAATCATCAAATGTGAGTGGAGAGTTACATAGTTATGATCATTAAAAGGTTTTGGTGGCCATATTAGTGGCCATTTTGGACGCCATGTTGGGTTTGTGTGAAATATAATAAAATTAAACAATGTCTGATGAATAAATGTGTTCTTTGCCCCTTGAAACCTATGTATAGTCACCAAAATAATCAAATTACTTAGTTTTGATCATTAATAGGTTTTGGCGGCCATCTTGGCGGCCGTTTTAGACGCCATGTTGGATTTGTGTGTACTATTGTAAACTATAACAATGTCTGATTATCTTTATGTGTTCTTTGCCGCTTGAAACCTTGGTAGGGTATAGACACCAAATTCATCAAATTTGAGTGGATAGTTACATAGTTATAATCATAAATAGGTTTTGGTGGCCATCGTGGCGGCCATTTTGGACGCCATGTTGGATGTGTGTGTAATATAATAAACTTAAACAATGACTGATGATCTTAATGTGTTCTTTGCTCCTTAAAACCTATGTTTAACCACCAAAATAATCAAATTTGAGTGGGCATTTACATAGTTATGATCATTAATCGGTTTTGGCGGCCATCTTGGCGTCTATTTTGAACGCCATGTTTGATTTGTTTGTACTATTGTAAACTTAACAATGTATGATGATCTTCATGTGTACTTTGCCCCTTGAAACCAAGGTTTAGACACCAAATTCATCAAATTTGATTGTAAAGTTGCATAGTTATGATCATTAATAGGTATTTGCGACCATCTTGGCGGCCATCTTAAAAAAAAAACTTTCCGGAGGTCCGATTGTGGTAAACTTTTGATATGTTTTAAAGGACCATCTTCCCTACCAGGATCAGTTAAAATACCTTTTGTAGCAATTTGTTGGTGGTTGAAGGTATTTTTTCATAAATTGACCCTACTAATGATTTAGTGTGTGTGTTTTTTTACCCATCATTCAGTTATTGTTACACATCATGCAATTGTTGTGACACTTAATTCAGCTGTTGGACACATCATTTATTTCTGAAACACATAATTCCTTGACACGACACAGCATCTATTTCTGTAATACATAATTCCTTTGCACGACACATCATTCAGTTGTTGTTCTACATGACGCTTCAGACGATGCGAGTGTCATGGCGGTCTCCTCACGAAGTCCTTGAGGGTCAAGTGCGCATGCGCGCGTTCGTGTTTCACTATCGGAAGTTAGGAGAGAGCAGAGTGGACGAGATACGCATCGGCAAGATGTTCACCAACGTATCCATGATAGGTACGTGGGTACACATATTTACCTCTCAAGTCTGGCGCTGATTGAATATGTATATTCAAAAATGTGTATCGTAAAAAAATATATAAAATTATTATCTTGAAATACCTTCACGCTGAAACCTTAATAATTGCTCCGTCAGTTATAAGCCATATCTATTAAGAGTATATTGTACAGTGCACACATGTATATTTCTCTTCCAGAAAGGGGCATTACTATACTCGTATATGAATATGTGTGTTTTCAGTCCTTTTTAATCGACGACTTAAATTTGCGGAGTACTTAACCTAACTTTGTTTTAGAATAAGATGTAAAATATTCTTTAACGATAAAGGACCCCTTATATCTTTTTGTGCGACCAAATTAACATATCTGTCATCGGTTTCATGTCAGTAACGTTCCGGGCTTCATGCGCGTAAAGTGTCATCCCAGATTATCGTGTACCCTCCGCACACATTTATCAGAAACGACGTTCTCCGCCTTAATGGATTTTCGCCAAGGAGACAAAAAATACCACAATAGCTGAAAGTGACGTCCGTGATAAGACAGCATAAAGCGCAGGTTTCCCAGAATGAGGCTATAATGCTTACCTGTTATTAATGTTTTTGCTACAGTGCTATTTAGTACGATTTGTTATGTAGATTAGGATGGTCATTACAAACCTTTTGGAGATAAGGCCGGTCACCACAAACCATTGGGAGATAAGGAAGGTCACCACAAACCATTTGGAAATTAGGAAGGTCACCACAAACCATTGGGAGATTAGGAAGGTCATCACAAACCTTTGTGGGATAAGGAAGGCCACCACAAACCATTGGGAGATTAGAAACATCACCACAAACCATTTGAGATAAGATCAGTCACCACAAACCGTTGGAAAATTAGGAAGGCCACCATAAACAATTGGAAGATGAGGACGGTAACCAAAAACCATTGGTAAATTAAGAAGGTCACCACAAACCATTGGGAGATTAGGGCGGTCATTTAAAACCATTGGGAGATTAGGACGGCTGCATCAAACAATAAGAAGGTCACCACAAACCACTGGAAGATTAGGACGGTCACCACACACCAAAAGGGATAAGGAAGGCCACCACAAACCATTGGGAGATTAGGAAGGTCACCATAAACCATTGGGAGATAAGGAAGGTCACCATAAACCATTGGAATATTGGGAAGGTCACCATAAACCATTGGGGGATAAGGAATGCCACCACAAACCATTGGGAGATTAGGAAGGTCACCTCAAACAATTGGGAGATTAGAAAGGCCACTTCAAACCATTGGATGATTAAAAAGGCCACCACAAACCATTAAGAGAATAGCACGGTTACATCAAACAATAAGAAGGTCACCACAAGCCATTTTGAGATTAGGAAGGTCATCACAAACCATTATATATTAAGAAGGCCCACACAAACCATTGGGAGATTAGGAGGTCACCACAAACCATTGTGAGATTAAGGAGGTCGCCACAAACTAGTGTGAGGTAATGGCGATCATCTCAAACCGTTTGAAGATAAGAACGGTCACCACAACCATTTGGGGATTAGGAAAGTCACAATAAACTATTGGGAGACTAGGACGGTAACCACAAACCATTGGAAGATTAGGACGGTTCAATCAAACAAAAAGAAGGTCACCACAAAATATTGGGAGATTAGGAAGGTCACAATAAACCATTAAGAGATTATGAAAGTCACCACAAACCATTTGGAGATTAGGAAGGCCATCACAAACCTTTGGGAGATTAGGAAGTTCAACAAAAACCATTTAGTATTATGAAGGTCACCATAAACCATTGGGAAATTAGGAAGGTCACCACAAACCATTTGGATATTAGGAAGGTCAACACAATCAATTGAGTGATAAGGACGGTCACCTCAAACCATTGGGTGATTAAGACGGCCACCACAGACCAATGGGAGCCTAGGACGGTAACATCAAACAATAAGAAGGTCACTACAAACCATTGGGCGATTAGGAAGGTTACCACAAACGATTGGGAGATTAGGAAGTTCAACAAAAACCATTTGGAGATTAGGAAAGTCACCACAAACCATTTGCAGATTAGGAAGGCCACCACAAACTATTGGGAGATTAGGAAGGTCACCACAAACCATTTGGAGATAAGGAAGGTCACCGCAAACCATTGAGTGATTATGAAGGTCAGCACAAACCATTTGGGATTAGGAAGGTCACAATAAACCATTGGGAGATTAGAAAGGTCCCTACAAACCATTGGGGATTAAGAAGGTCACCACTAACCATTGGGAGATTAGGAAAGGCATTACAGACCATTGGGAGCTTAGGCCGGTCACCACAAACCATTGGGAGATAAGGAAGGTCACCACAAACCATTTGAAGATGAGGAAGGTCACCACAAACCATTGGGAGATTAGGAAAGTCACCACAAACCATTGGGGGATTAGAAAGGCTGCCACAAACCATTGGGAGATTAAAAAAGATCACCATAAACCATTTGGAGATTAGGACGGTCACCACAAACCATTGAAAGATGAGGAAGGCCAACACAAACCATTGGTAGATTAGGACGGTCATCTCAAACCATTGTACGATGAAGAAGGTCACCACAAACCATTGAGAGATTAGTGCGATCATTTCAAACCATTGGGAGATTAGGACGGCTACATCAAATAAAGACGGTCACCTCAAACCATTGGGTGATTAAGACGGCCACTACAGACCAATGGGAGCCTAGGACTGTAACATCAAACAATAAGAAGGTCATCACAAACCATTGGGGGATTAGGAAGGTCACCACAAACCATTGGGAGATTAGGAAGGCCACCACAAACCATTGGATGATGAGGACGGTCACCACAAACCATCTGGAGATTAGGAAGATCACCACAAACCATTGGGATCTTAGGGCGGTCATCTAAAACCATTTGAAGATTAGGACGGTCATCACACACCATTTGGGATTAGGAAGGTCACCACAAACCATTGGGAGATTAGGAAGGTCACCATAAACCATTGGAGGATAAGGAATACCATAAGGAATACCACCACAAACAATTTGGAAATGAGGAGGGTCACCTAAAACAATTGGGAGATTAGGAAGGCCAGCACAAACCATTTGGATATTAGGGCGGTCATCTCAAACAATTGGAAGATTAGGACGGTCACCACACACCATTTGGGATTAGGAAGGCCACCACAAACCATTGGGAGATTAGGAAGGTCACTATAAACCATTGAGAAACTAGGAAGGTCAACATAAACCATTGGGGATAAGGAATACCACCGCAAACAATTTGGGAGATTAGGAAGGTCACCTAAAACAATTTGGTGATAAAGAAGGCCACATCAAGTCGTTGGGAGATAAGGAAGGCAACCACAAACCATTGGGAGATGAGGACGGTCACCACAAACCATTGTGAGATTAAGAAGGTCGCCACAAACCATTGGGAGGTTAGGGCGGTCATCTCAAACCGTTTGAAGATAAGGGCGTTCACCACAACCATTGGGGGATGAGGAAGATCACAATAAACAATTTGGGAGATTAGGACGGTCACCTCAAACCAGTGGGTGATATAAAAGGCCACCACAAACAATTGGGAGATTAGGAAGGTTACATCAAACAATAAGAAGGTCACCACAAACCGTTGGAAGGTAAGGAAGGCCACCACAAGCAATTGGAAGATAAGGAAGTTCATCATAAACCATTGGGAGATTAGGACGGTCATAACAAACCATTGAGAGATAAGGACGGTCACGTTAAACCATTGGAAGATTAGGAAGGCCACCACAAACCATTGGGAGCTAAGGAAAGCCACCACAAACCATTGGAAGATTAGGAAGGTCATCACAAACCATTGGGTGATTAGGAAGGTCATTACACACCTTTGGGAGATTTGGACTGTCACATCAAACCATTGGAAGATTAGGAAGGTCTCTACAAACCATTGGGAGATTAGGAAGGTCATAACAAACCATTGGGAGATAAGGAAGGTCACCTCAAATCATTGGAAGATAAGGACGGTCACCTCAAACAATTGGAAAAGGGGACTGTAATTAAAAATCATCGTGACGCATAGTCTGAAACTGTTCCCGAAATTATTTATCTATATGTGCACAATTTATTGTATGATTCGAATAAAGTAGACAAAATAGAATAAAAATGATAATCGTTTTGATAATTTTTTGTATCAACGCACAGGATTACAGCAGGACCAGAGGTACGAGGTTCAGGTTGTGGCGCTGTCTGAGGACGGACAGAGGTCACAGTCAGGATGGGTGGAGGGCAACACCAGTCGAGAGGCCTACATGAACGGTTTGTATAGTTGACGTAACATAACTTTTTTGTGTGATTTTTTAAACAGTTTTGGCGGTTTATCGAACCAAAATACAAGGCAAACATTGCAAGAACCGTAAAACCTGCAATCAAATATCCTGTCGAAAATGAGAAAACGTAGCTTAATTCATGTGCGTTATGTGTCATCCCAAATTATCAGGGACGACACTATCCGCCTTAACTGGGTTTACGTTAATAAGAGACTTCCCTTAAACGAGAAATTCCATAAAAGCCGAAAGTGCGGCCCCTGATAAGCCTGTGTTGACTGCACATGCTTATCTTGGATGCCCCTTTACGAACATGCATAAAGCCAAGTTTGCCCAGCGCAAGGCTTCAATAAACTTAATGATGGAGTTTCATCAAATCCACGATGTTTTGTTCATAGAGACCGTACCACCCCCGCCCCCTCAGAACGTTTTTCTCAGAGCTGAGGATGAGAATATTCTGGTGTCTTGGTTACCACCTCAACCGGAAGCGAACGTACTTGTGCGCGGTTACGTCATCGAGGTCTTACGTAATAAGGACAGATGGGAGGTGATGCAGGTTGGATACAAGGAAAGCAGTGTGATAGTCTATGAAGTCGGTGAGTATAGGAGAAGATAATGTTTAAGCAACCACTAACAATTATTGGGAGAAAATTGTATTCCTTAAATGTCTCACTATCCGCATCTGTTTTATAATTATACACGAGTAAAGAACTTATCGATCAATGAAATAACATATTGTCCGACAATTTATTGATGGCATTTATGTGTTGGGGTGTTATAGAAAACCCGGTCATGTCTTGTGTATTTGTACAAAACAACGAGGTAAAGGTAAAAATAAATTTGTGATAGCAATACTTATAGAGTCGTGTAACTATACAACTGTAGAATTAATACCTCTAAGCTGTCTTGGAAACAGGACAGGTCAAGTTTAAAACGTGTGTGATGTTTCAACAGCATTATAGGATGCACTTTAATACTGCGATTCTCAACTGGTTTTTTAGGATTGTTTATTCATTTCAGGTATGGGATATACATATCAGATATCAGTAAAGTCGTTTAACAGAGCGGGACAGAGTGTAGACCGTTGGGAAGAAGTGAATATTCCAGTAAAAAGTGAGTTTAATAATAAAAAGAGAGTGTAGGTGTTTGGTATAAAATGAACATTCCCGTAAAGGATGAGTTTAGAGGAGAAGTAGAGAGCGTAGACTGTTGTGAGGAATTTAACATTCCCGTTCTTCGGACGGAATTAAATTTTTAAATACAAGGTGAGTTTAATTAAGCCGTTTATAGTGTAGATGATTGCAGTGAAGTGCAAATTATTATACAAAGTGAGTTTAATGCAACACCAGAGAGTGTAGAAGGTGAGTTTAATGAAACAACAGATTAAGGAAGATTGGGAGGAAGTAAATATTCCTGACGAATGTGAGCTTAGTGGAGCAGTAGAGAGTGTAGACCGTCTGGGAAAGTGAATATTCCCATACAAGGTGAGTTTAAGAGGAGAGTGTAGACCGTTGGGGTGAATATTACCGTATAGGTTTGGTTTAAAAAAAGTAGTACAGAGAGTAGATAATTGAGAAGAAGTACATATTCTAGCATGAAGTGAGTCTACTGGAGCAGTATGGAGTGTAAAACCTTGGCATGAAGGTAAACTATAATTTTCACAGTTTCATTGGAGAGTGCATCAGGCTTTTGTTCGTTTAGTACTCAGTAGTATTGTAAAATATGGATTTCAAATTCATGGCATTGGCTTTTTGCGGAGTTCGGATTCATTTGCTGCTTCGACTGTGTTAATATTTAGTTTAACGCTGGCATAGTGGTAATATACTTGTCATGTCGCAATTTAAAACGTCAGATATTTAACCCATGAAGATAAAAAAAAACATAATTTAAGACTAGATCTAACGCTGCACTATTCTGAAAACAATGATTAAAATATAAATAACGAGTAAAGCATGTCTTATTGGGCCCCTTTCTGGGAAAAGGGCTTAATGCAAGAGCAGTCTGCACAGGCTTATCATGGACTAAACTTTCCGCTTCTTTGTAATTTTTCTTTTTTTTTAAGTTTCTCCTAAATAAAAATCCAGCCTATGTGAATAGTATCGTCCCTATTTTGCTTGTGCGGAGAGCAAAGGCTAATCTGGGATTACACACATGCATTAAGTCGAGTTTTTTCGTAGAACGCGGCTCAACAGTTCTTCTTACACAGTTTTAATTTTGTTCCAGCGGTCACTAGTGAGCCAGTCCGCAACTTCAGAGGCACGCCTGTCTCCTCCACCCAGCTGCTGTTACAATGGGAACCGCCGGGGTCGGGAGGCTACAGCGGGTACGAGCTGTCCTACACGCTGGCGAGGAAAGAGAGGCCGGACCTGCCCGGAAGTGGCAGCCTTCCAGCTAATATAAGCAGCTATGTGGTCAGGTAGGCCTGAAATGTACAGAAGTGGTGGTCCTGTCTGCGAGTATCAAAATGTAGACGGACTGTTCGGGGATGGGAACAATCTAACTAATATTGGCAGCTATGAAGTGAAGTAGGCCTTAACTGCCCTGGCTGCCCGGTTAGGCACTGTTTGATATTTTTTTGCGAAATCGCACCTTTCTTTTGTACGTGAAGTATTAAAGATATACAAGTGTGAAGCCGTTGTTTTTGCTCATTTGCAGGTCTCTGGAGCCGTACACGGAGTACGTGTTTAACATCACGCCTATTTTACGTAACGTCAGGGGCCAGACCGTCAACGTCAGCGTCAGAACGTTGTCTGATAAGCCTGAGGCACCGCCTTCCAACGTCTCGCTGAACGTCGTCAACTCGACCGTAAGAACAACACTTATAATGAGTTTACATTCAGAAACACAAGGATACTTATTTTTATTACATTTTAAATGAGGTCCATTTCATGTCCCTTTAATTTTCCAGACAATCCGTATTCAGGCGTTACCACCAGGAGTCCAGAGAAACGGGCCCATCGTACAATACCGGATATCATACCGAAGTCTCGAAACTCGCGAGTCTTTCATCGTGTCTGCCGAGACTTCCGAGCATTTGGACTACTTCCTGTCAGGTTACACTGCACTATACGTGTTTATAAATCAAGTAACGGTACTCAGTCACAAACAGTGAGGTAGGCTACATGATGTATGACACTCTAGGAAATGTAGAAATAAAATGCAAGTTGACGTACACATGTATGAAAACCTTGCAAACCCGATCTAGTTGATCAACAACACAGTGATTTATCGTTCTCATTTCGGTTTTTGCCCACATGATTGCAGAAAATATATTACTATGTATGCAAATTGTTGTTTGTCAAAACCTTGTCAATATGCAAAATGTAACTAAACAAACAATTAGCGTCGTTCTGTGAAAACTGGGCTTACTGCATGTGCGTAAAGTGTCGTCTTAGATTAGCCAGTGCAGTCAACACAGGCTCACCAGGGAAAACACATTCAGCCTACATTGGATTTTCGTTTAGAAAGGAATTCCTATAAACCAAACCTTCCATAAAAACGGAAAGAGTAGTCCCCGATAAGCGTATGTGAACTGTACAAACTAATATGGGACGACACTTTACGTACATTCATTAAGTCCCGCTTTCCCACAGCAAGGCCCAAATGAATAACCATTCACCACATTGGAAACTCAATCATTGATTGAAAACTATCGGTTGGTTATTTGGTCATAGTATCTGAGCGAAATGTTCATCTATTTAGATCTAATGCCGTCCACTGTGTATGAGATACGACTATGTTCATCTATTCAGACTTAATGCCGTCCACTGTGTATGAGATACGACTCCGTTGTCTGACTGTAAATGGGTCGGGTCCCTGGTCCTTCTGGCTCCAAGCGAAGACCAAACAACGAGGTACCGTTCCGTAAAACAGAAACTTTGTGTATTTTAAGACAGAAAATTTGACACAAACCTAATTTGGTCGCGTTTGTATTGATGTTTATATGAAGTTTTCAGTGCTCAAAAGAAAAGAAGAATCACCAAAATGCATGAAAGACGACTGATAGCCCAGTTTGTATCTCTCAGGCCTATACTTGTATACATGAACTTATATCAACCTTTGCTGATTTGTTTACGATTATATATTTTAAATAACTGTGTAGGTAAAAGTTTCGTTTTGTTTGGGTATTCGTTTGTCAAAATGCTTATAAACTGTAATTAGTCCAGAAAGACGTTACTTATGAACTGTATCACTAATATTGTATTAACAAACAATGCAAACACACACACATACACATAAAAGATAATCGTTTTGAGTGTGTGTATAAATGTATAACAAACTCGTCAATTTGTATTAAATTGTGTAGAGCCTTTACTGCCGAAGATTCCACAAAATTTAACAACGACTGTAACCTTTGACACGGTGACCTTGACCTGGTTACCTCCCAACCAACCAATCAGAGACGTGAACGGATACGTGGTGGGTATAGGGAAATTTATACCGGAAGTGCAGAGGGTTAGCTTGGCGAATCAGGAGAGGCAACACACGTTTAGGAAACTAGGTAGGCATTGTAAATTTATGGCTGTCTTTATATATTTTTAATATTTAGATCAATGTCAGACTATTTAAGGTGTGTGTATTTGCTTATTTGAAATGAGCTGCGCTCTGGGAAAACCAGGCTTAATGCATGTGCGTAAAGTGTCGTCCAAAATTAGGCTATGCAGTCCACACAGGCTTATCAGGGGCAAAACTGGAGTTTTGCTAAGAATAGACTTCCTTCAAACGAAAAATGCTATACAAGCGGAAAGTATCGTCCCTGGTGAGCCTGTGCATAAATTTAACCCGGTTGTCTCAGGCTCATATATTTTTATTATCTAGATGGTCGAAAAAATGTTTAAGGTGTAAGTACGTGCTTATTTAAAATCTAAGATGACGCTACATTTCTTTACTCGCATATGGTTGCGTCGCATTTTGTTCTAAAGAGAGGTTTGATACAACTGGTAATTGATCATATACTTCTGAATGGTTGTTTCATATGTGTGTCTTTATTGTTAAGTAAGTTTGCATTTCAGATCCAGGGACCTTGTACATTGTCAGCGTTCGATCATTCAACGAGTTTGGCGAGAGTGCCGCAGTATTCGAACTCGTGGCCACTTTGTTTTAACCTCACCCAGCTTGGACAAAACGGCGTGAGAACATTAGATGCCTTTGACGTTTATGAACCTGTATCCATTATGAAAAGTGCAACTTGCAAAGAAACAAGTTATGTTTGATACAAGTATGTAACCGTGTATACTGAGACTTTGGGGGAACTTGTGTGTTCAAACAACGGCTCAACATTAAAAATGCTGGTTACTTTGGATTCGATTTTGTTTCTAGATGTATTCGAATATAAGACTTAATGGACAATTGCCATTTACCTCACTGCTGACTTTGTGGCATGTTTTTTCCCCCTCGAATGGAAATATTTGAAGCTTGCTTGTGTGAATGAAAATGAGCCTCGTTCTGGGAAAACTGGGCTTAGTGCTTGTGCGTACAGGCTTATCAGGGACGACGTTTTCCGTTTTATTGATTTTTTTGTTTAAAGTATGTCTCTTGTAATCGAAAAGCCACTGTAGGCGGAAAGTAACGTCCAAGATTAGCCTGTGCGGACACTTCACGCACATGTATTAAGCCCGGTTTTTCCAGACCGAGCCTCAAATACAAAATCTAACCACGAAACTTGTCGATAGAGAATTGGCGTCAGACGGTGTTATTATTATCAAACGGACAGATGTCGGTAGCATATTATGTCAATATTAAACTATATAACATAATTGTTCTCATGTATATCAGGTTATGGGAAAAAAGGGACTAGCAATACTTACATTATATAAAACACATAAGTGCGCATCATGCAATATGAAAATAATTGATCCATGTAAGAACAAAGCCTCAAAGTAAACGCACTCTGGCTAATATAAAGGGACACGCAAACAATCTATTTATTTGAAGAGTTGAGTGTAAAACTGTGCCGGCTCATTATTTCCATATGACATCGGATATCTAAACGCTCAACATTTGGCTAGCATCTCTGCAAAACGCATTGCTGCACCCCTATATTTTTAATTTGACAATACAGAAGTAGGATTCTACTGGTGGGAAATTTCTCCAATATTTTGTTCGCTGTTGACAAATGTCAAGAAGGTCACAACTTCAAACATCCGTCAACTAACCCAACATTCTTTGAAACCTCCCTACAGAGCGACACAGTCCATGATGAAGTAACGACGTGTACCTGGAACGAATCGACTCACTGGTCTCACAAACGCAAATTCCAGACCAATATTTATTCTCAAACGAAATCATAAAATAACAACGGGAGCTCTTAATTTAATATGAATAAATAAGTTTCAACCAACAATTTGATTGTTATTGTTATTGTTTCCGGTGGCAGCGCCGCGTTGTTGCACGCGACTGAGCGCCGTCTGCAGGGCGGATGCTATCACCGATGGGTCAATACCACCGGCGGGAGCAGCTCCCTGGCCTAGCGCGCCGGTGGAAGGAGCGGCATGGGCGCCACTTCCGATAGTCTGAACAGCGGCTGAGACGGCTGGAGCTGCGGGTGCGGACTGGGGAAATCCCGCTGAAACGAAGCCAGCGGTGTGTGGAACTCCGTGTGCACTAGGGCCGCTCATCATCGTATTTCCGGTTGCCATTGCTGGCATCGCGACGCCTCGCATCATGGTGCGGTCAGGAATGTCGAGCATGTCTTCTAGCGTGTCATAAGACATGAAGGGCATCCCCATAGCCATGCCCCCCATACCCATTCCTCCCATCGCGCCCATGATGGCTGACATCGGGTCCATCGCGCCCATCATACCTGAAAACAAAGTATGCGTGTTAGATTTATGCACTTTTGAAGCCAACGTTTGTTAGACCAACAGACGCAATAAAATACTTCATTAAAGCTGATACCAAAAAGGCCACATCTTTCTGAACTGATGACAATGACAAGAATGTGTCCTTCGCGCGTTAATAATGCAATTTTGTTTAATGTCGGAACACATGAGCCGCGCTCTGGGAAAACGGGGCTTAATGCATATGCGTCAAGTTTAAACCCAGATTAGACTGTGCGGTTCTCACAGGCTAATCAGGAAGACATTTTCCTCTTTTATTGAATGTTCCGTTGAAAGGAAGTCTCTCCTAAACGAAAATCCAGTCTAGGCGGAAAGTGCCGTCCGTTTTTTACCTGACATGCATAATACTGGTTGTTTGTCAAAATAAAAGTACATGTACTCCATCACTCCAGCGAATGACGTTATGATTTAGGCCATAATAATAGAAGTTACACGTTCATGTGGTAATGCTTCAAACCGAAAGTAAAATTCAATGTCACATTTCATATATTGGAAATTGAAAATGTTTGGTAACAATACCCATACTGCTTTGCGGTAAATAACTTAGTTCAGAGTTACCATGTGTATAAAATTGGACCCAAGTATCGATGTCAGGGCATGTGTCGTTATTGTAGATTTAAATGGTTCCCTAATAATACGCAGTTTCATGGAAGTAGAATCTAAATTATAACGCAAGGACCAGGCATTGTAATGAACATACATGTATTAAAACACTGTTTATAGCGTTCGAAGTTAATACAATGTTAACGTTATCACTTTCAAACATGACTTCAAAATAATAAAATGCAAGAAAAAAATGCTTGACCTAAACTAATTCCATTCATAGACTATATCTTAGTGTGTGCACATGTAAACAGAATCCGCATGGAGATCGGACGAATGAAGTGATGTCACATATTTATGAATATAATGGCGCCTATGTTGTCATGGATACCTACCTCCCATCATAGGCATTCCTGGCATACCGGAAAACGATTGTTGTTGGACTGGCGCATGCGCAAAGTGTTGCTGACTGGGCGCCTGCTGCAGCATGAACGTCTGGACTGGTTGTTGGACAGGCGCCTGTAACAAACATGGCGAACACACATCTTAAAAGAAAGAGGCATATAGTCATGCATATTTGTTACATCATGTACGTTATAAGAGAACGATTCGTACATACATAGTACAATGACGTGGCATACATTCAGCTACACTGTAACAGGGTCCGATTTGAAAGTGTCACAAACAAATGCACATTATGGTCTATACAACATGTCGGCTATGTTAAAATGTAATCAAATCACTTTTGTTCGATCCCGTTAATTCGTTTCCACTGTACTTCAATTTGGAAAGGGAACTGACGTGATCGAGCAAAAGTGATTAGGTTATATCCACGTTACCTGATGGAAGACGTGCTGAACCGGGGCTTGTTGCTGAACTACAAACTGCTGCTGCTGTTGCTGCTGCTGCTGAGGCTGGATGATGATGCCCTGTGGTTGCTGTTGCTGCTGATAAATAGGTTGGATGAAATGTTGTTGTTGCTGCTGTTGCTGTGTGAATGTCGTCTGAACCGCCGGGACGTGTACAGAATCCGGGCTACTTCTCATTCCTGTAAATATATGAAATGACGTCTCACATAAGTGAACGCTTGAGAAATGGTGTATAAATACCGAAGCTTTTTATACAGTTTACAATTTTAAGCAAAACAAGTAATTTTTTATTGCATGTATATATGTATATCTTTTTAACTTACACAAACATAATTCCGTTTTACATATTGTACACAAAAGTTAAATGTGTGGCACCAAATAAGTTGATAACAAGAGTTCCTGGCAGTAACGTGACACTCTCCGCAATATGCGCTGGCTCAGAAATGTCTACTTCCAGACCAATACACATGACTTACCTTGACCGGAAGTGTGCTGGACCATCCTGCCGGACCCTGACTGGATCCCGGACTGAAGGAATGATGATGTACCGGAATGTCCCAGCGAGACGGGGATTCCTGCATTAAACAAACATAAGGAGTGAGATGGATTTTCTGGATATATTTTTCGCCGTTTTTAGTGAGATTTCACTCATATCAGGGCAATTAGTTAACGCACTTGTAATGCTATTTGTGCTCAATTCAATAAACTTATATTACACAAATAAAAGAAATGGCAATTGTAAAAGGTCGACTAAAACAAGGTAGACAACTAAGAAACCTTTATATTGGAACACAAAACGACAAGTTATTCCATACCTTGTTGTTGGCTTGTTGAACCAAACTGACTGGAACCCTGGAATATACAAAACAAATGTTGAAACTTATCCGTTTCTGGACGGTTTGAAAGGGACATAGTCAAAACTGGAAAGCGTATTCTGTTTCATTTTTTTAGAATATATTATTCTCATAAAAAAATCGAATTTCTATCGACAATAAACAATTTCTACGCCAATATGGTTTACGTTAGGCGGTTTCGGTACGATTCGAACTCACGCATACACAATCGCGTTACAACGTTAACTACCCCACTCTACGGTACATTTGTATTGGGCGGACGAGTTCAGTAGTTCATGTATTCATTGATAAAACGATGTTAACAGTACAAGTAAGTTTCCTCGCACGCCAAGTGTCAGGGTGAACACAGTTTACGATAATTTTGCAAAAAAATGCAAAATCAACGGTTTAATCAAAAGGAGACACACGCTTTATCGAATCATATAACAATTTCTGTAAAATAAAATTAAAATACAAGCTATTAACCGTAAGGCTATTTTAGATTGCAATGTAAACAACGCACAAATTTTAACATAGTTTAATATAATCAATATTAAAATACCTCCTTACTTCTATTGATAATCAGTACTTCAAATTGCGAATGCGAGACTTAAGATTATCAAAAACTCTTCTAAACAATCTAAACTAGAATCTACCAAACTGACACAGCAACAAGAATGGGGATAACTGATTTGAATTTAAATGAGCCTCGCTCTGGAAAAACGGGGCTTAATATTTTTGCGAAACGTGTCCTTCAAGATTATACAAATCAGGGACGACACTATCCACTTAATTGTATTTTCTTCTTTGAAAAAAAGTCTCTGCTTAGCGAAAATCAAGTTAAGGAGGAAAGTGTCGGCCCTCCTAATTTACTTTTTCGAACAATGCATGTCAAAAAATTAAGACATGATAAGTCTGCAATTGTTAATTAACTTAAAAAAAAAAAAAAAAAAAAAAAAAAAAAAAAACGTGTCTTTTAAAAGAGCTCTATATTAGAAGTTATAGCCTTTACAGTATCTTCAAGTTCCAAACATATTTACATGTAGTAAATGTTTCAAAATTTAGAATTGCGTTAACTGTTTTAGAGTATCTGCCCATAGACTTGAAGTGGAAGCAGGGAGATGGCACAAGCCTAAAAAGATACCGTTTCACAATAGAACATGCAAACACTGTAACGTTCTTAAGGACGAATTTCATTTTTTACTTGAATCAATGTCCAATGCTTATTAATTTACGTAAGAAGTACACAAATAAATGCTATTGGAAGAACAAAAACATGTTCAAGTTAATTGACCTCTTACAGACCGGTAATAAAACAGTGTACGAAATCTATTCTTTTTTGTTTTTAAAGCTGACTTATATTATCAATAGTTTCTCTCCAAGTACGTTCATTTATTTATCTACTTTATATAAAAATACAAAATACGATTAAGTGTATACAAATTTGTTGTATTAAGATTTTGATCTAGGTTATGTTAACAATTCTGTACGTCATTGACCTTTTGTGAATATATTGTGTTGTAATATGTATGTACTCATGGGTTTAAAGCCTAATGTATGTTGAAATAAACTCTTAACTCTAAACTCTATGATAAATAAATTTCAGTTATTATTATTAAGTTGATGGCTTTATTCAGCGCATTTAAAATAGCTCAGCCAGTACTTACAAATCGCTGGCAGTCGACTGCAACCATGGAAACCAAGAGCACCGCAACTTTAATGTTCCAGCCCATGATTCTTGCCTGAATGTTTCCTGGATGACTTGCCAAATCCAAGTTATTCTTCTTTGAGCAACCGCCAACAAATGTCGGGTCCGCCAATTATATTTGTGAAGGAACAAGGATGCAAAAACAACACGTCTGATGTTTGAAACGCACGTGACGTCACTGGATGTTGACCAATTGAAATCTCTCATTAGCGAAGACCGAAACAAACCTACCGCCCTATTTGAATAATTACTGTTTCGACCAATGTTTAACCCTGTTGTGTAACAAGCGTGTTTAAAAAATAATACCCTAGTAATTGTCCGTACTGGAATGAAATGAGTTGTTGACGGGTAAATTAGTGCTTTTGACACATTGTGATGTCTGAATCAAAAGACGCTTGTCATTTTCGTGATCGCGAACACTCGATCCCTCTGACGCTTGTCAAAAGTGTTGATGAAAATGTAACATTGATGTATTTCTTTGTCAACCGGTTCGTGATGTGTATTTACAAGTAAATAAATATGCAGGTGCACAACTCTATTGAATAGACTGCGGTGAAACAATACAATAGTTCAATAGATATTTTTAAAAATATATAAGCAAAACAATGGAGACGTTCGCAAAATAGTTCACATTTTCTGGCATAAACATTCGTTATTTAGTCATTCTCAGCGGATTTTCCATTTTAAATAAAATTAAGTCACGAAAAATATTTCCACATTTAAAATTAGAGCTTTTGGTATTTGTTTTAAATGAAAAAAAAAAAACATAAAAATAGCTGTCCGCAGTTTAAAAATACGTAATGTGCTATGATAAGTTAGTATAAATATTTAATTGTATGCAATTCGTATGTGTCAATAAATTGACGCAATAGACAGGCGTTTTAATTATATGCAAGTGTACATAAATTTCAGAGGCATTTGCAACTAAAATAATTTATGGAAGTTTTATTTCAACATCATATTAACATTTTTTACCACAATGTATGCATGTGACATGATCATTTCATCGCAAACAGATAGTAACTCAGTAGCAATAATATACCACTCCTGTATAGCACATTGCATGGAAACAATGCAAAACAAAATGTCATTAATGTCGTGCAGTTAGTGCAAATGCAGTACTTAATCATAAAACATTTCTTGATGTAGTTGCCCACTCAGCAATCATCAATTCTAAACTTGTTGACATGTACAAATCGGACTTTTGACAGCGGGTCGTTAACCTTACAAAAGAGACCTGTCGATCAGTTGGAAAATTACGCAATATCGAACTTATGTTGTTAAAGACTATTATTGTCTTATATAAGAATTTTATGAAAGAAAATACAACAGGTGATATTCAAGATGATGTGCACTAAAATGTTAATAATTTTACTTTTTGAAATAAATTGTGGATTTATTCCGGTGAGTATTAAAATTTGACAGATTAAGTGTGTTTGATGCAGTGGATTACGCCGAATAACGCCAAATTATTCATCTTAGTTTTGTATTTGATACATTTTAGAGAATTTCATATGTGTGTTTTATTTACAAGTACTTTATGTAAACTGAGACGAACATATTAAATATTTTACAAGTATAGAAAGAATGTGTGAATAAATTTACAATTTGTATGTATATTTCACAGTAAATCAATATTATATATGTATATTTCAAGGTAAATCAATAAAATAAATGTGTAGTTCACAGTAAATCAATAAGACGTATGTGCACTATACAGTAAATCAAATTTACGCGAATAAATAAAAAAAAATAGCTATGGAATAAAGTTATAGTAAATATGGTATAACGATTATGCTCAAATAATCAAAAAAGTAATAAAGAAAGTTCTGTCTTTTTTAGTTCTTAACTTAAATTAAAACAAATTTAGTTTGCAAAACTACTAACATAGTTTTTTAACTGTAATTATTTTTATTCAATACCTGTTTTGGCCAATATTTTTATCAGTGATACATTACTATGAAGTGTTTTTTACCTGAAAATAATGTCGAAAATTAAAAATACAAATCCATTTTGAAGACAAAACGAAAGGGGCGCGTTCACATTTTATGATTTAAATAATACTTGAATGTACTCTAAATGTTCTTTTCTTTTTTAAGAAAACAGTTGTTTCAATAGTTTATGATATTGAAAATCAATTAGTATATATGTATTTATACAAAGTAGTATATATGTATTTATACAAAGTAGTATATACGTATGTATACAAAGTAGTATATATGTATTTATACAAAGTAGTATATATGTATTTATACAAAGTAGTATATATGTATTTATACAAAGTAGTATATATGTATTTATACAAAGTAGTATATATGTATTTATACAAAGTAGTATATATGTATTTATACAAAGTAGTATATATGTATTTATACAAAGTAGTATATATGTATTTATACAAAGTAGTATATATGTATTTATACAAAGTAGTATATATGTATTTATACAAAGTAGTATATATGTATTTATACAAAGTAGTATATATGTATTTATACAAAGTAGTATATATGTATTTATACAAAGTTAAACTTTTGGCTTATTTTTATAATTTGTCAAGGAAATTGTGTAATCGGGCAGACATTCCCAACATTCGGACAAACATTCTCAACAATCGGACAAACATTCCCAACAATCGGACAGGCATTCCAAAGTCATTTTTACGTAAATGGCGATTCCAAATATTTTAATATCAGCCTCGTTCTGGGAAAACTATTCTTAATGCAAATGACGTCCCAAGTAAGCATGTAAATAATACTGACTAATCTGTCAATAAAGACCACTCAAGGGATTTGGTCGTTGTGGTCTTTGTTCACAGGTGGTCTTTATTCGCAGGGTCGATTGAAAGGAATTGAAAGGATTGGGAGGAAATGGTCGTGGTCTTTATGGATAGGTGGTCTCTATTAAAAGGTGGTCTCTGGGACAGGTTTGACTGTAATACTATCTCAATTATGATGTTTTCATAAATATTTATACTGTTTATCGAAACACTATTGATGATGTTTGCGATGATAATAACAATGCTGCCGCTTCTACTGCTGCTGCTCCGGCTATTGCTGATGGTGATAACGATGATGATGTGTATGCCTTTTCTTAAGATTTAAATCATTATGACGACGTATACAAGTAACCTAAATACAACTTCATGTTCACGACAACATATGATGTTGATATGTTGTATATGCATGCATACTATTAACAAAAATATCCTATATACATTTATAACAAAAAATACTAACACTAACACGATTAAACGTATTTCTTATATTAATGTTGCCGAATGGTGACAAGTGAGCAGCCAGTCCGAGACTCGAACACGGGACCTAATGCTATCAAGACGAGCGCTCTCCCGAGTGAGGTAACCCGCCGCTAACACAACTAATCACAAATCCCGCTTACGTTCGGTACAGTTACATTAATCTGAATGCAAATTCCAGGTCTCAGCGCAATTCCGGTTTACTCCGATCCGGAGGTGGTCACCCGTGCTGAGCGAGTTCATAGCACCGGCAGTTCAAGTGTCCAGGCAGCAGGGCGCAGGTGAGTTGTGGACATTGATGTATATTTGTAGGTAAAGTGACAGTTAACTGGGAAAAAGTTTAATTTGTTAATTTTCAAATCATAAACATGTTAATATGACATTTTATAGCTTGGCAAAAGTAATTTGTATAATTAAGTACGAGAAAATACTTATGTACATGGCCGTTTGGGATTATTTGAATCTCGCTCTGGGAAAACGGGGCCTTGATGCATGTGTGTTAAGTGTCGTTTTAGATTAGTCTGTGCAGTCTGGATTTTTTTTTACAAAATACTTCCATTAAATTAAAAACTCCATTAAATGAAAAATTCCATTAAACCGGAAAGTGTCGTCCATGATTAGCCTGCGGGGACTGCACAGGCTAATCTGGGATGACACTTAACGCACTTGCATGCCCTGTTTTCACAGAACGCGCTTCTTAAGGATCGCATGTTTGATCCCCGCTCAACCTTAACCTTCTTACTCGTCGCTCACATGAGAAAAGAAACAGTTGGTCGTTGTCGTCTCAGAGATTACTTTAAAGTATCCCGGGTACTATTAAGTATACTACAATGTAACCCGGGTACGGAAAATACGCTTAAAGGATCCCGTCCATACCCTGGGAACTTGGCAGTATACTTACCTGTGGAACTTGCAATTAGTACCTGAGCCGACAATGACCAATCGAGCCAGAATTATGGTTGAGAATATATGTGCATACAATCAAATGTACGTACACATTAATATACATGTGTGTTGTTGCAGTGTTCAGACCCGCACCTAACACTATCAACACCCACAACGATGTCCCGGTAGCCATCATGGCGTCCTTTGATGATCGCTTCAGTCTCGGTGTCAAACCAGTGCGCATGCCCGCGCGCATGCCCAGTGCCGCTCAACAGATGACCGGCCCTGTATCGGTAAATTCGGATAAAATTCGCATCTGACAAAATTATTTTCGATTGAAAATGAAAATGAGTTATTAATGACTGCAATTACTACACATGTTGGTAAACTTTAATGCTGTAAGAAGGACACATTTAAAATCAAGTGAAATACTTGTTTTCATTACTCAATGTTGGGACATTAACGATTATCCACGAGAGGAAGCTAAGTTTCCCTTAAATTTATTTAAAGTCATCTGAAATAAACTTGGTATTTTTGTTGCGAGAAATATTAATTTTTCCTGTATGAATAATTGAAATAATTTATAATAATTTATTCTTTACAACTGAAAAACGAAAAACGATTTCGAAAAGGCTGTTGATACCTTATCAGTGGATTGCATTGGAGAATAAAAAAAAAGGTTTGATTGTTTGTAAATTTTTGGATCAAGTTTTATGCGTTGGGTATCGATTTTTCTAAATAATACAAAGACATCTTTTTAAGTTATCATATTAATTATATAACTGTAAAAGGCATACGTCATAACAACAAAGACTTGTTAATATATCGATAGACAACAATAGTATGAAAACTCTGTAGATGCTTACACGATATGGCACATCTTTGTTGATTTCTTTTTTTTTAAAGATTTAATGGATTTATAATTGAACATTTTATTCTATGTGCGTTTGTATTTAATATCGTGTATTAAGTGTTCATTTGGTTTGTTGTTTGTAGAAATGTCAGACATGATCATGTTTATATCCAAATTAACTGTCGGTATTTGTGTCAGATTTCCGTCTTATATTCTTAAGTTATTTCCAGGCGAGTCGACACACCGGAAGTGCACACTTACCTCTCGTCGTGCTCCGCAAACCAAGCACCGGAAGTTCCACATCGCGCATGCGCATACCACTGCGCAGACCGGTTTCCGGGCAGTCTTCTAGCGAACAGTTGCCGTACACCGTCTCTGTCGTACCCCAGCGACAACCATTAGTACTGGCTCGATCTCGGCTAAACACCGTCCCTTTGTTCGGTAACAACAACAACAACAACAACAACAACAATAGTAGTCGAGGTCCTCTTGGTAAAACTCCTATTACTAGTTCAACAACATCTAACAACGTGCTTATCAGTCAGAATAACAACCAACCAAACAACTTAAACAACCAAGTAAACAACAACTTCAACAACCAACCAAACAACAATTTAAACGACCAACCAAACAACAACTTACAAATCGCGACTTCATCAGTTGTTAACAAGCTCTTTCCAGACGTGATGAACCTCGCATCATCGTCCGCTGGTGCACAAAACACAAACGCCGTCCTAGAAGCGTCAACCGTAAACACCGCGCCTGGAATACCAAGTGCAAGCGTCGCAAACGCGAGCACTGATCCATTCTTTCACAACTTAGTCCACGAATTAGTAAATATTCTGGATCCCGCCAGTTCGTCACACTCTAATACCGGTCACGCAGTTGTACACACACAAGGAATGGCCAGTTGGCTCCATGGCCACACGGTGGAGCATCATCACGCCGTACCATCCCAGTCCGCATTTGGCACAGCCCAAATGTTAGTTCCTAATGCCGTTCCGATCAGCAACTTTCACCCTCAGATGGGACTCGCGCATGCGCATGCCGGGCTCATGCCGGGGATGTTTGGCGGGCCGTTAGGGGTCAACCCGTGGTTGATGGACCCGTCTTTTAGACAGGAAATGTTGTTCGGCGACACTACGGACCCACCCGAGCCGGTTCAGACAACGACAGCGGCCCCCAAACTGGTAACCACAACTCCCACAACACTGACGGTGTTGCCCGTTGCCATTACAACCACGGAGGCGATGGTAGTCGAGAGCACAAAGACTTCGAAAAAGAAA